>JASCZW010008439.1:0-50880 GCA_034211315.2 Aedes japonicus
CTTTCGGCCAACAGTTTCTGGGTAATCAAGGATCAACGATGATGACTATGTCCCCGATGGATATCGGTTTCGTTTGAGCGAACCATTTCGTTCGTCTAGGTAGTCGGTGACTCAGCGCTTCCAGAATTGGTTGGCAAGTATCTAAGAGGTGAGGACAGACAGACAGACAGACAGACAGACAGACAGACAGACAGACAGACAGACAGACAGACAGACAGACAGACAGACAGACAGACAGACAGACAGACAGACAGACAGACAGACAGACAGACAGACAGACAGACAGACAGACAGACAGACAGACAGACAGACAGACAGACAGACGAGACAGACAGACAGACAGACAGAACAGACAGACAGACAGACAGACAGACAGACAGACAGACAGACAGACAGACAGACAGACAGACAGACAGACAGACAGACAGACAGACAGACAGACAGACAGACAGAGACAGACAGACAGACAGACAGACAGACAGACAGACAGACAGACAGACAGACAGACAGACAGACAGACAGACAGACAGACAGACAGACAGACAGACAGACAGACAGACAGACAGACAGACAGACAGACAGACAGACAGACAGACAGACAGACAGGACAGACAGACAGACAGACAGACAGACAGACAGACAGACAGACAGACAGACAGACAGACAGACAGACAGACAGACAGACAGACAGACAGACAGACAGACAGACAGACAGACAGACAGACAGACAGACAGACAGACAGACAGACAGACAGACAGACAGACAGACAGACAGACAGACAGACAGACAGACAGACAGACAGACAGACAGACAGACAGACAGACAGACAGACAGACAGACAGACAGACAGACAGACAGACAGACAGACAGACAGACAGACAGACAGACAGACAGACAGACAGACAGACAGACAGACAGGACAGACAGACAGACAGACAGACAGACAGACAGACAGACAGACAGAACAGACAGACAGACAGACAGACAGACAGACAGACAGACAGACAGACAGACAGACAGACAGACAGACAGACAGACAGACAGACAGACAGACAGACAGACAGACAGACAGGCAGCTAGATCACGACAAGACAGACAGATGATGCTGGTCAGCAGACTGCCGAAAGATCCAGTGGATGCAGATTACGAGGAGGACAGTCATACAGACCGTATGGGCTTTAAGACAGACTAGGAGTGATGATCGATGACCGGTAGATTTCAGCACCATGATAGACTATTCCTGCGAACAGACGGCTAAAATGGTCAGTGCGATTGCAAGGATCATGCGACATCGGTGGTCGAAAGGCAGCAGTAGGCGACTTCTGGCTGCCGTATCATCCTCGATACTGCGGTACGGCGTTCCAGCATGGGGAGCCGCGCTCAAAACGAAACGCAACCGCAGGAAGTTGAACAGCGTGTTTCGTCTGATGGCAATTAGAGTCGCAGTGCGTACAGAACCATCTCGTCGGAGGCAGTTTGCGTTATCGCCGGGATGATTCAATCTGCGTAATCCTAGCAGAGGATATCGAATGCTATCAACGGAGAGGAACCAGTAATGTGAGGAAGACGGCGAGGCTAGACTCCATGGTCAAATGGCAGCAGGAGTGGGACAACGCGGAGAATGGAAGGTGGACCCACCGGCTCATCCCCAATGTGTCGACGTGGGTGAACAGGGAGCATGGAGAGGTGAACTTTTACCTCACACTAGTTCCTGTCCGGGCACGGATGTTTTCGCCAATACCTGCACCGGTGTGGTCATGCGTCGTCACCTTTCTGCCCGGCGTGTGCCAACGTAGAGAGACTCCAGAGCACGTGGTGTTCGACTGTCCGAGGTTTACGGAATTGCGAAGGGGAATGCCTGCCCCAAGGCCGGATAATATCGCAGAGCAAATGTGCAACGAGGAAGACACGTGGAACGCGGTAAGCAGAGTTGTGACGCAAATACTGTCGGAGCTACAGCGTAAATGGAGGTGGGACCAGCAAACAAGCGCCGGTTCTGAGGAGTATCCAGCGCAGTGAGCAGTGTTCGGCTTCGGGTCGTCGTGGCGCCGGTGAACCGGAAGTCTTCTGCCAACCGAAATCGTCGGGCCGACCTCGGCACTCGAACAGCCAGCCTGCTGAAGAAAGAAGAAAGAAGAAGAAAGAGCTTCGGGTATGTAGGACACCGCCAGTGTGGACGTCATCCACCACCGGAACTGTCGACCACCTCTACAACCTGAAGACGAAGTCGGCGCAATGCGCGTTAGCGTCCCCTGCGATAACCACCGGTAGTCAGGGCACCATCAGTGCGGAAGTTTCCTTCACCGGAACTGGTGGACCACCCTCGACGCCGGGGGAAGCAGGAGGATTCGAGAGATGGATACAACGTAGCAGCGGAACAGTGGATCATCCAGCCAGTCGGCGAACTAGCCTTAGCTAGGGTCGAAATTTTAGAAGAAGTGCATGAGCACAGGCCCCCCCGAAGTAGTCGCAGCATTGTGGTCCCGGGGGATCAGGCAAGGAGGATAAGGGATCCGGATTTTCCGGGAGGCACATTTTTAGCAGGTCGGGCAGGAGCCCAACCTGTTCGCCTGAACATTGTGTGGTGTCTCAGGTGTCTGTCCCACAGATTTTTGATGGCCTTTCAACCCTTGTAAAAAAAAACAGAAAAGACAGACAGACAGACAGACAGACAGACAGACAGACAGACAGACAGACAGACAGACAGACAGACAGACAGACAGACAGACAGACAGACAGACAGACAGACAGACAGACAGACAGACAGACAGACAGACAGACAGACAGACAGACAGACAGACAGACAGACAGACAGACAGACAGACAGACAGACAGACAGACAGACAGACAGACAGACAGACAGACAGACAGACAGACAGACAGACAGACAGACAGACAGACAGACAGACAGACAGACAGACAGACAGACAGACAGACAGACAGACAGACAGACAGACAGACAGACAGACAGACAGACAGACAGACAGACAGACAGACAGACAGACAGACAGACAGACAGACAGACAGACAGACAGACAGACAGACAGACAGACAGACAGACAGACAGACAGACAGACAGACAGACAGACAGACAGACAGACAGACAGACAGACAGACAGACAGACAGACAGACAGACAGACAGACAGACAGACAGACAGACAGACAGACAGACAGACAGACAGACAGACAGACAGACAGACAGACAGACAGACAGACAGACAGACAGACAGACAGACAGACAGACAGACAGACAGACAGACAGACAGACAGACAGACAGACAGACAGACAGACAGACAGACAGACAGACAGACAGACAGACAGACAGACAGACAGACAGACAGACAGACAGACAGACAGACAGACAGACAGACAGACAGACAGACAGTTTTCAAAAGAATGTCAATAATGAATAATGATGTGCTCAATTATAGAAGTCGAGTCGCGCGGTTCGGCTCGACGCTTGTTACTGTCTTGTTATCTCTTGAATTTCAATGAAAAAAAAGCTAAAGTTCAGTGAACTTTCCTCCTGATCTTTTGAAAAGTTTCCTCATGAACTTCTTGGCAGGACTCCTCATGTTCTTATCTTACAACCCAAACTAACCTTCCAGAAATATTTGGTAAGTTTATTTTCCTGAACTTAGTTACTTTTTAAACTTCGGATGAATCTCTTAACAACGAAGAAAATTTTTCCAAACAATTTGGAAAATGTTCTCCAGAATTTCTTGATGTGCGATCCTGAACTTTAGGGAAGCTCTCCAACACTTCTGGGTAGTTCCAACTAAATTTTTGGGAAGTTTCTTTCAAAATTTCTAGGAATTCATCTCCTGAATTCCTGAAATTTTTTGAATAATGCCTTCATTAACTCTGGGAAGGTCCAATAATTATGTTACGTAGTGTTAGGGGAGAGGGAGACTTGGGAAAACGTGACAATCCATACAAAAAAAATGAAGGTCCATACAAAAAACGTGACAAGGGGGAAATTTTTTGCGTGACATAATTAATGGCTGTTCCCTTATAGGTAGTCTCCTCTCTGGTAAGTTTCTTCCTAAAATTCGGGGAAGTTTTTTCATGAGCATATTATTTCTTAACTTTTGATAACTTTCATCTTCAACTCAGAGGAAACTTGACTACCGAAACTTTGGGAAAGTGCTCTCCAGAATTTTTAGGGAAATTCCATTACATTTATTCAAACTACTTCGAACTTTTAAGAAGTTTTCTCCTTTCTACTCCAAAGTTCCTGAATTTTTGAGAAATTGTTGTTCACACTACTAGAAAGTTACCCCTTTTGCTTCTGGAAAATCTGTTTTTTTCTTTCTTAACTTTGAGAAATCCTCATTCTAAAATTGTGAAATATTCTGATGCGAACTTCGGAAAAACTCTCTAGCACTTCTAAGAAGTTCCAACTAATCTTTTGGAAAGTTTTTTTTTTCCGGGATCTCTGGGGAGTTGTTTTCCTAAACTTCAGAGAACTTCTAGGGCGTATCGTCTTGAGCTATACTAAAGACTGTTTCAATTTTATTTTAAGTTATACGTAGTGCCCTCCCTGTTTTTATTTATTTCATTTTTGTTGGGGCGTAGAACCTCTGCATCCACTGATTTGAGCTTTTGTGGTAGTGCCCCCCTGGTTAGTTTCCTCCTGAACTCCAGGGAAATTTTTTCCTAAACTTCTGCATCTTAAATTCTGGAAAGTTTCAATTTTCTACGAAGCCCTCTTCTTGAAACTTCTTCCTGAAGCTCCGAGTCTCTTCTGATTTTTGAGAAAGTCATCACCTGAACTTCTGATACCTCAAAATTTGTTGAGTCCTGATTTTTTTTTAAATATTCCGAACCAAACATTTGCTCCCTTTACCTCTGAGAACTTTCTGCCTGCCTTCGGAGTTTTTTTTTTCAGAAAGTCTCTTCCTGTAGCTCTGGGAAGCCTCCTTCTGAACTTTCTAGGATGTGCCCTAAGTTCTAGCTATTATTTTTGTATACTTTTAGTAATCTAGAACTAAATTTATAAACCAATGGTGGACGAGGAGTGAATCACTTGATAAAGGGTGTTCCGATCAAAATTTGGTCAAACAGTAATGTGTGTGAGTCGATCAATGTTTTTATAAATAAGACAAATTCTTTTTCTTTTTCAAGTTCAGGTCATACAGAATACAGGAGAAATATTCAGCTAAGCTTCCTTGCCTGGTCTTTCGTTTAACACCTGCCATAAGATTTCGTAAAGTCTGCTTGTACACTTTATTCGCCGCAGAACGCCAGTTTGCCTTGAACTGTTTCTCGCTCACAACAGCATTTTGAGTCTTCCTAAGGTTCCGCTTGACGATGGCCCGATATTTTTCGATTGGGCGGAGCTCTGGCGTGTTGGGAGGGTTCTTGTCCTTGGGCACAACTTGAACGTTGTTGGCAGCATACCACTCATGGCCATTTTTCCGTAATGGCAAGATGTCAAATCCGTCCATAATAGAACGGAACAATTGTGTCGCTTCAGGAAAGGCAGTAAACGTTTTTGTAGGCACTCGCTCAGATAAATTTCCTGGTTGACGGTTCCGGTCGCAATGTAAACGTTGCTCTTCAAGCCACAGGTACAGATGGCCTGCCACAACAGATATTTCTTCGTGAATTTTGACAGTCTAATGTGCTTGAAGCACATGCATGCTGTGTATTTTTTCATCCGAATAAGAGCATTAAAACAATCGGGAGATCTTCTGCATTTCTCACGTTTTTTTGGCAAAATGACATTCAACTTTATCATCTATCTGTACAAATAGCCGGAACAACCTATTAATATACAGGACCTTTTCATGCTCCCATATCCTCCGCAAATAACTAGATGAGATTACACAGCTATTTCAGAATATCCACACGAGCCCCATCGTTGTTCCCGGTCCCATTAGCACTAAGCAACAGACTTCTAGTCCATAGGAAAAAATACCAACATAGAAAAAAAACCAAAACTGACCATTCGCCAACCCACCATCAACAGTTACATGAGCCATTGGCATCGATAGAAAGTAGCGAGAAAAGCTTTTATGGACCGAAATTAGCCAGTTAGCCGCCAACAAGCTTCAAAGGGAGTAACACAAGCCTCCCCCCTCCCCACCCTTCGTTCCCTTTGACTCATCACTGAGCAAAAAGCAATTATGACTTGAAGAGCGGAAGAAAGACACAACCTTGTAAGACGTAAAAAGCCAGCCAAATTGCCACACTACCGTCCAGGAACTGATGCTGAAGAGATTAGTTTTGCCGCCATCGTGGCCGTTGTCGGTGGGATATAAATAGTACTTTTTCCCACAACATCTTTCCTTGCTGCGGTTGGGGCTCTCGAGGGACCAGCTCGTCTCGACGACTCACTATGTGGTTTTATTTTGTTGAACATAGCTGTCAGTACTTTTGGGTAAAAGCATTTTACGTGACGCAAAGCGCACTCAGAGGATACGCTTTTGAAGGATAATAGCTCACAGCGATCATCTATCATTTCTCTGTGTAAAAGCAACTTCCCGGAAATTTCTACACTGTGCTTGTTAGGGAATCAGTAGGATTCATTTCACCAACAGTTATTCCCATCAATCTAAAAGCAACGGCCATTGGCCATTCCCCCCTTCGGTACTGTACAAAAAGTCAATTAGTGATATCATCGCCCCCCACCGCCCTCAAAAGAACTGGACCACCACTCCGTTACGATGGTGACGATGGAGGTTCAGTTTCACTGTTGTAAAATTCCATCCCTTGCCCGGAGCCAGAAACGGGTAATTTGCTCCCTAATCAATATTTGATTGTTTGTACAAGCGCTTAGCATTCCGAAGCGAGCAACAGGAGAGCCACAACCAGCAGCTTTTTGCTACTCGGCTGGGCCTCCCGGTCCGGTTGTTAGGTTTGTGGAACGTCAATTAACTGTGAAATTCGAGGAACTTAAGCCGATAGACTTCCATTCAGGCAGTTATCCGGGTGACAGCAAGGAAGGTCTCTGTTTACCGATGGCTTCTGCTGACATTCAAACCCGTTTAGAGTGCGTTCCTTTTCCTCTCGATCACAACTTCTAATCCTCCGCATCCTTAATTATTCTCGGAAAAGCAATCGCTCTCACTTAATATGGTATAACTTTCCAAAAGTTCCAGTCGTACCCAGTGGATTATTTGGTCGCTCCAGCAACAACCCATCGGTACTTTTTCTGGCGCATCCATGGTTCCTAGTTTCCTCATTTAAGAGATGGTTCAGCTCTGCAACAGGCGCAAACTAAATATATTTATAGTTTCCCCGAAATTAACAAACAAGTAACTCTCCGAAATTAAATGCTACCATCTGTCACCAGCTGCAGAGGAATTCGAGGACAATACCAAGCAAGTTTGGCAGATATTCTGGGAATACAATGCACTATGGTCCCAATGCCTTGATTGGGAAGACAAAAATTGTTACGCTTTATCCGTCGTTGGGGACGTTGATTATATATATACAGGGAGCGGCAGAAAATAATGCGAAACTAATTCAAGCAATAATATCAACATTTTCAAGTGCAGCTATCTTTATAAAGTCCTTTTATACAAATTTATTCAATGTGTCCTCCATTTTTATTAATAACATCCTCGAGCCTACGCCGGAAGCCAGAGCATGCCTTTTGGACGTATTCTTCCGACATTAACTGACATGTGCCTGTTATGGTTGACTTCAGGGTGTTCACACTAGGGTGTGATGTTTTGCAGGCTCGTGCTTCAACATATGCCCAAATCGAATAATCCAACGGATTAAGATCTGGACTGCCAGGGGGCCACAAATCCTTCGGCCAAAACTTCATGTTATCGTTCAACCATTGTTGAGTTCGATTGGATGTGTGACACGGCGCTCCATCCTGCTGTAGGATAACGTTTTGGTCCTCGGAGATGTTGGTCTTCACCCAGGAAAGCTTTTGGTCCTTTAAAATACCAATACACACTCGGTATTGATTTTAACTCCAGGCGAACATTTTCAAACCGTTGGACGCCACCAAGCCAAACATCATGACACCAGCCGGATGTTTGGTTTGAAATTTGAATTTAACTCTTTCTGCGGGGAAATGAACCGGTCCGTGTGGCTGTTGGCCACAGCATCGATGCTGAAAAGCTTTTCGTCGGAGAACAGGATTATCATTTTTTTCTTCTTCAACAAGGAAAGCAATCTCTTGGAACGAGTCACTCGTAGTTCCTTGACCCGGTCCGTAATCACAAGTACAAGTCTTCTTTGATGATTCTCTGCATGGATTGCTCCGAAATATTGGCTTCCTTTGCAAGTTTCTTATGGAACGCACGGACCGATTTGATCACGTTCGGCGTGCATGTAAAGCGCGGACGTCCGCTTACTGACTTCCACTGCTTAAGACCATCCTGCAGGGACTTTTTTATGCGGTAAACTGTTGCCAAATGGCACCCTACCTCCTTGGTAATCTCTTTCGGCTTCTTCTGGGCGAGCAACAAACTGGTGATCACTTCTTTCGCGAAGATTTTTACGAATTTGCGATAAAAACAAATAGAATGTTTGGATTCAGCACTTGAAAGTGAACATAAAAAAATACGCTTTCAACGGAAATTAGTCACTAGCTACACGAATTAACCCAATACTCAAGTTTGAACATTTTCACATTATTTTCTGCCGCACCCTGTAGAGACACGCAAAGTGTGAAGCAAGTAATACCAATTGAACTGTCAAGTGGGGTAGCAAACGAGCTAAGTAAATACACATTACGTTTTGCTGAATAGTGAGTATTGTTATAAATAGATTAAAATTTTACCTCAAAAAAGTGTAAATCTCGGATTTGCTTCATTAGGGCGCATCTACCATAGAGAGATTCTGTTATAAAACATTCCAGGGATAGCATACTCTACAAATAGTAGAATGAAAAACGTAAAGGTGATTGGAGTATGAATGAAAGAGAAAGCAATCAAACAGAGTTTCTCAATGTTAGACTCACCCAAAAAAAACCCTACAAGTCATATAAAATAAAAAATAAAAGAGCCTGGCTGCCGAAACAAATTGAAAAATATCCATTAGTGGCCGGGGTACCAGTTCAAATGACTAGCAAACTATTAAATGGTAGTGAAATAAGGGTGGTTCCGATGGTTAGGAATTTTAACATATCAAATTTTCAAAACCTTGCACTGTGTGTAAGTGGATGTGTGTATGTGAGGGATGTGTGAGTGTTTTTTTATTAAATAGGGTTTAAAAAGCTTCAAAAGCCTGGCCCCCCGGGACCACGGTGAAGCGACTACTCAAGAGGGCGGCTGTGCTCGTGCACTTTCTTATGTATATATAAATATATATATATATATATATATATATATATATATATATATATATATATATATATATATATATATATATATATATATATATATATATATATATATATATATATATATATATATATATATATATATATATATATATATATATATATATCAAATGGATATTTGAAGAGTTTTCACACTTCCAGAATCAAAAATGGACATTCAACCTGGATCAACGTGGCGTGTTTATAGTTAATTTATATTTTTGATAATATAAAACGACCTCACCAATGTTCCTTTTCTGATGTTGGAAAGTTCATCCGGATGCGGGAGCGGTGTACTAAAAAACAAAAAATGGGGAAAAACTACCGACGTACAATTTATCTAAAGAAACACGACCATAACACACGAATTACTCGAAAAACTATTATTTCACCATTTACTTTAGTTGAAAAAAGAAATAATTTTTAATTTTATTTCCGCGAAAATAACGCAGCAAAAGCAAAACACGTCATTTTCAAAGCACGGTTTGCTGCGATCCTCCTAATTTTCAAGACATTGCACAGTGGTTCAAAATGCGAATTTAGCTGGAAAGATACATTTGCCGCTTAAGTTTGATGTTTTGGAGCAAATTTTTTTTTTATCATTTATTTGTACAGGCTTAATCGAATCAACTCTATAGAGTTAAGTTTTCATATATGTACACATCATGTAGCCGATTACTCACAGCCATGTCGAGGTTAATAGGAATTACAATTTACAATCTTTTGGTGAATGACAACTAGGGTGCTCCTTATTTTGATTGAACAAATATTTCTGTAGCTTTTGAAGTGACCGAATTAGAGCATTTTTTTCTACGTAGCTTAAAGTGTCCCTATAAAAATAAATTATTTTACTCTAACTTTTTTATTTCGCATATTTCAAATCACATTATTGACTAGGTATACGGAAATTACTAGTAAATTTGTAAACGAAAACACGCCGCAAAAAAAATGTCAACTATACTGCGCGGTCCACCACGATCTCACCTATTTCCAGTTTTCAGATATGATATGCAAAAATTTAAAATCCTTTCAAATGCTGTTGAGAAAAAAAATTCGGTGTCCCCCAACCAGAGAGATCAACATTTGAAAAAAGGCCTATTTTTTACCAAAACCATAATAACTTTAGTTTGACATACGATAGCGAAAATTCCAGCACTCCAAAAGTTGAATTGTTTTTGCTCTAAAATCAATGGGACAATCGACTATTTCAGGCAATTTCTCTGAGAAATTTGAAATAAAAAAGTTAGAGTGAAATAGCTGGTTTTTATAAGGACCCCCTCAGCTACGTAGGAATAATGGCTCTAATTCGGTCATTTCAAGAGCTACAGAACTATTTTTACAATCAAAGTTGCGTAATTATTTTTAATCTACAACTTTTTCAAAAAGAATATGCCTTTATTTCTGCAAATAAAAAAGTAAGATTTTCGAATTCTCAAAAAACAAGGGCCACCCCTAAGGGGAAGACATCTTTAATTTTCGCATTAAATCGTATTATAATACCACTAATTCAAGATTAAAATATTAATCTTGACAATAATGTGATTTAGAGAAAAGTCGTTTTGGAGTGTACATGTTAGTTTGACAGATTGTCCGTGGCTTATTGGTATTCGTGAGATGTGGAAATGTATAGTGGTGTTTGTGTTTCGTCTCAATGTTTACCTTTTTACACGGAACAGCTGATTATGGTGATGTCAAACTATCAGCTCACAGTATGGAATGTTATGGTAGTTTGACGTCATCACCCACGTGCTCAGCAATGTTTACAATATTTTTGCTTCCAACATAAGTAAACTGCTCGATGTGCCGGACCTAAGCTGAACGACATTGACTTGCCACCAGGTGACGACTCCGCCGTACGTCAACAAATTAAAAAAAGCAAACCATGCGCGATAACTATACACTGTTAATAAAATTATAGCATTGTATTGGCAGTTTATGATATCATAATACCATATAATGATATTATAATTTCATTATTTTCACTAATACTCATAGTATTGGTATTAAAATTAATGCAAGATTAAGTTGTCTCCCCCCTAGGACCACCCTAGTTTTCATTTTCACCAAAAAAAGACAAATTTTCTCCAAAACATCAAACTTAGGCGGAAAATGTATCTTTGCAGCTGAATTCGTATTCTGGATTACTTAGCATTTTTATGCCTGAACAATAATGTACAAAGTTGTAGATCAAACAATTTTAAGTTACTTAACTTACAAACCAAGCTTTCTGTCTATTATGGATCATGAGTTACGATTTCTGAAAGAGAATATTTCAGGATGGTTCCTGAGTTATTTTTTTTTTCACTATTTCACGGTTTGTATTGATTTCTAGAAAATACAGTACTGGAGAAACTAGATAATATACTTGGCCTGGCAAAGGCATTATTCTCATTTTCACAAATACATCTGCGGCATATGTGGGCAAGTTTTACTATTTAGCTTTGGGCTTTGATTTCCGGGCAGATTGTCTACGCATTACAGTTGGCAGTGATAGGTCGTCGGAATTGGAATTCCTATCCGGAGCTGTCAGGGACAGATCAGATGAACGCAGGTCGTTACTGACGTCAGTAATGTTTTTTGACACTGGATCATTAATAGCTTTAAAGCGTGATGTATTATGATCGTATACTTTGCTGGAGTCCTTTGATTGAACTCTCACGTTAGATCCTGTTCGGTCTATAACAGTAAACTTCTTCCTTAGGAAATTTGTAGACAGCTTGTTTCCTGGACAATTTTTTTTTCATTAGCACGGTATCTCCAACTGACAAGTCACTTGGCTTTGCTTTTTGCTTCCTATACTCCGACGGTTTTCCAAGGATCTTTTTATCTTGATTACGATCCCTGAAATCTGAACCGGGCGGAGTGGTATCCAGGTCGTAAATGTAAGGTAATTTGGGTCTTAACCTTCGGCCTCGCAAAAGCTCACTAGGAGCTTTCCCAGTGATAGAGTGTAGAGTATTGTTGTAGTGTTCCAAAAAGTTGTTAAGCTCGGCTTTTCAGTCACTGTAACGTTTACATTAAAAAAACGGACTTTTCTCGGATGGTGATAACAAAAAGCTAAGAGAGATAACTGCTTTTGATAAATTTCCCATGGAAGGTAATTATTTAAGCTTACTTGCAAAACAAATCTACGCCCCTGCGAACGGCTTTCCGGCAGTTAACCGGAACATTCGCCATGGCTGACGAAAAAGTGCGTGTAGCCATGTTTTTGAGTTCTTTCATCGTTTATTTACCAATTCCTTCTCAGTTTTTGCGACGAAATTCTTGGAGTGGATCTTACGCTTCAGGTTGGCCCAGAAATTCTCGATCGGACGCAGCTGAGGGACGTTGGGCGGTTCACCGACTTGGGTACCACATCGATATTCAGTCGCTCCATCTCCTCCAACGATCGCTTCGATTTGTAGGCCGATGCCAGATCCGGCCAGAACATCGCGTCTTCGCCCTTATGGTATTTCTTGACGCAACTTTCGGTAGGCGTTTCGTACTATAAACTTCCCCGTTCACGACCAGTCCGGAGCGAAAGAAGAGCGGCTTTGACATCCCCTTCTCGCTGATTGTCAGCCACGGCAGCACCTTTTTGGGGAACTTGGTGTGCGAAATGAACTTCAACTTGACCATCTTATTCAACCGCTGCCGCTGCGTCATTGCCTGCAGCTCCGAAACCACTTCTGCTTCCTGGCATGTATGTTCATGTCCACCAGGTACTTTTTCACTGTTTAGCCGGATGAACCGACCTCCCGGCCAAGCGCACGCAGCGATGTAGCCACTTTTCCCTCGGTCTTCCTCTTCAGCATCCTTTGGAGCTCAGGGTAGTCGGCCGTCCGGAACCGGGCTTTCTTTCGATGATCTGATTGTTGTCTAATAGTTTCAAGATATTGTAGATGCCGGCGTATCCAGCGTCTACACTGAAAATTTATTTTCGTAAAGTAGCTTTCACGCGTTTCGTAAACATGGATTTTGTACATAGAACAAATGTCTAGTATATTGTATGAAACATTCATAATGCTTTTTATCTGGAGAAATGCTATCATTACACCTTTTTGTAAAATGCACGAAATGAACTTCGTGGTGACCAGCCAATCGCTGTTTCTCTTTTATACCGCACTCATTGACGATGGTGTTTCTGCTGGTATGGGCGGAAATAATGTATCTATCCCAAAATGAAAATCAAAGCGCTGTCGTGAGCTATATCTTCATGCTCATTAAGCAAGATTGTTCTCACGATTCAGCGTGGCCTAGTGAGATCAACCACGGATTTAGAATCAGCACTTTCCAAATATTCAGGTTCGAACCCCATGTCTGAAACAATAAAAAAACGCTGGACAACTCCACGTGATTGCGCTTTTTTGTCAATTACATTTTGAGTCGATAAAGTAGATCTGTCAGTCCTTCATGCAACCACCAGAGAGACGTTTCTCTTTAATTTGTTGCAAAATATTCGTAGCTCTTTGCATTGTTTCCGTACAATGTACGAATGTTCTTTCTGTGTCAACAAAAGCTTCGTGCTTTTGACAGTTGCGCGTGCAATTAATTACGAATGTATCTTCATAAACAGAACAAATCAGTTTCGTTGCTGAAAACAACGAATGGATTAGTGAGTATTACCTTCGATTTTGTAATATAAACTAAAATTAACTTTCAGTGTACAAAGTGCCGCAGGATGTCCGTTTTCGACGCGCACATTTCTGTACAGAGTTGCTTTACTGTTTTTTGCCATTCCGGTTAGAGTTCGACTGATAGAGCTGTCAAATTTTGTCTGCTAACTCATGGGTTACTATGATTGATTCTGCATGGGTAAATTCGTCAGTGCGGGTGAAGGTGAACCCATGAAAAACCGAGTAACGTAAACATACATTTAGTGTAAAATTATGTCTCCCGTAACTGACAACACGCAAGTCGTCAAAAAAGGGTTTTATCGAATTGAAAAGAGAACAGAAACTCTTTTAACTCATTCTTATGTGCTAAAGGAAGCTTTTGTGTGTCGGTCTCAGAGCACCGGATTCTCATGACAATTCAGTAGTGTGAGGGTTTTCATTTTATGTTTAAAGAACGCAATGCTTTACATTGGTATATTTTTACTAAGGAGTGTATCGAAAATAAGCTATCCACAAACTTTCTTTCAAATTATGTTGAAAACCGATATTTTATTCATACAAAAAATTGATCCTTTATTGTACGAGGTTAAACTTGAACATAATGAAGACCGGATGAAATTTAAGTTATTCCTTCACGAATTTTCGAACTTTGGATCAAATGCTCTTCATCAAGTTCCGGACAAGTGTTGCATCGCATTTTTTGGACGCTTGAGCCCAAATTTTTTTGAACTCCTGCATGTTCCCAGCTGCCTTACCAGTCTTCTTGAAGACCCTCTTCACGATTGTCCAGTAACGTTCGATGGGTCGAAGCTGAGGGCAATTTGGTGGATTGATATTTTTCTCAACGAAACCTATACCCTTTTCCGCAAGCCAATTGAGAGTGGTTTTGGCATAGTGAGCCGACGCTAAATCCGGCCAAAACAGTGGAGGTGTACTATGCTTCTTATATAAAGGCAACAATCTCTTCTGGAGACACTCAGATCGATAGATTTCCGCATTTATAGTTCCGGTAGTGTAAAAAATGGTTGACTTCAAACCACAGGAACATATTGCTTGCCATACCAGTACCTTTCGACCAAATTTCTCCACTTGAATCGACCTGTCCGCATCGCTCACATCGTCCTCAACGACGTCAGTAAAGTATTGTGGACATGGAAGGGTTTTTGAGTCCTCCTTTACATAGGTCTCATCGTCCACCAAAACACATGCATCCGGACGCTGCAATTGACGCGAATAAAATTTCCGGGCCCTTGTTGCTGTTTACTTCTTCTGTTCTGCACTTTGTTTCGAGATTTTCTGCTTCTTGTAGGTCTTCAGGTGGTTTCACCCCTTGATACGCTGGATCATTCCGACACTCGTTCCTGCATAGTAATACCCTCTTCACTTACCCATGTGTCCAAAACCTTAATTTTCACTTCCTTTTCAATACGCGACATTTTGAAAATGCAGAATTTGAACCGCACAAACAAGTAAACAAAAGAAAGCTGACAGTCAAACGCACAGCATGCAGTGTTCAGAGCATAAAAAACCATCGCAAATACATACGTACAACGCAAATGTATATGGATAGCTTATATTCGATACACTCCTGATGCAAGCGTTTTACATCGCAAGTAATTTTGATTACTTTTTGCTGTAACGCTGATTTCTGAGAAAAGCCAACCATCTATCAAAACGCAGTCGAACTTGTGAATCCGTTTGGTTTGGTAACCTCCAGGTGCATCAGTTCACTCAAATGGAAAGTTCAAAATTCAACCTATAAAATTATTCAAACATACAAACAGCAGACAATCACTTACCAGCTCAAACCTTTTTTCGAATCAATCAACACTGTTTCCTTCTTATAAAAGAAGCAAACCATTTGTTCGTGAAGCAAGATAGAGAGATCAAACGAAACAAAACAACCGTCAAATAGAAAAATACGGAAAATCCGGCAAGGCCGCCTTCAAACATTACATGCTCACGCCTCTCAGCCTCCTGAATTATTTATGACGAAAAATTTGCAATCATACCTTCTAGAAGCATCGAAGGAATCGGATTGCATATAGTTACAGTCATCCTCCGAATAAGCGCTGCGGGTGGTCACGTCACCCAGCTCGCTTATTATCCTTCGGTTTTCTTTTAGGAGACAAGTCAATGATAAAATTTGGATGCAGCGCTGCCAACAAACTGGGGTGAGTGGCCTTGTTCGAATAATTGCTGTACCGAACTGGTGAAAAAAAACGGCGAGTGTCTTCCAGGAGGAAGATCTAACGAAAAACAACGACTTTGAGTTTCTCTCTCCATCGACCGTCCATCCATCGTGGCAGCGTCTTCCAAGAAGCAGTTGTTGGAAATTGCTAAAAAGGATCCAACTTCTTCGCTTTTGATAACGTGGTACGAGTCTAAATTGCTGAAACTGTTGCTTTACGAAGTTCCGGTATAAGGCGCATCAGATAAAGCCACCCGAGGGAGTGTCAAATTTCAAACGAAGAAAAAACTAAGATCGTCACAGCCGTCCATCACGGTCGGGAGCTTTATCTGACCCGTAGGACATATTTGCGATGATCCAACCCATTTTTGTAGACGAGTGTGTGTGTGAAGTAGGACGCAAACCAAGGAGAAATGAACCCGTTGACACTTGCTCATGCATAAGTAATGATATTGAGGAGGAGGAATGAAAAAAAAGGGATAATGGTCGGCAGCTTTTCATTGGAACTTTTCAGCACAGCTTTTAAATTCCACGAGCTGACACGGGAAATCAAGTGAAAAATTTAATAGCTGCGAATAAATTAACTGTTTGGAATGTGGTTCGGCACGGTGGTGTTGTGAAAAAGGGAAAAATATGCAGTTGGAAGAATTTCTCTATTGCTTTTTGATGCGTTCAGCCATCCGGGTCGTATGTCGAAAGTTAATGCACATGAGGTTTTTCTGGGATTTTTAATTTTAATGGAGCCAAATTAATCACAAGCGGTTTGAAATTAATCAAATAAAAATTCGAAGTTTCGCTGTATCTGATCATTTTTGTTTCCTGCGTCGTTTTCGCGAAACAAAATATCAAAATTAAATCGTAATTCAACTTAAACAGTTAAATCATAAAAACTCCGCGTGTTTTGTGTTCGATGTAGTGAATATGATCGATTCCCTCCCAAAATATGTAATCATTGGTAGCATTTCCCCATTTTAATAGTAATTTTTTTGCACCCGGAGGCAGAGTTAAATCAGCTTTGTTTTGTTTGTTGGTGCTATTAGTATTGTGCCACCCGGGTAAAAAAGGTTAAATTAGAGTATTTTTCCGCTTGGTCGCGAGTGTATTCATGATTATTAGCAGTTTTGAAGTCGATGTAGAGTCGCGTCATAACGAGGGATTTTGATAAATGGCAGAGTGTGAATTGATAAAAAGAAGCCTTGTGCAATGTAAACAACGGCTATTTGCTGGTCAGAAGCAATGATCGAAGCTAACGCGTATGCGCGTCAGTGCGTCTGAGTGGCTGGCATATAATTTTAGATGCACTCATCACGTGGTCTACAGAGGCTCTGAATTTTTTTTTCATTCATTGCCCAGTGATTGTGATTTTTCAAGTTTAATTTCTACTCGAAAGTGTTTTTACCTGCGATTTTAATTGTATTTTATTTGTGCACGAAGTACTAAATATATTCGTGCTGTTCCACGCGAAATGGATGATGAGGAAATATTTGGCGAATAGCGGAGAGCTACTCCTTTAGAGACATAAATGCATCCTTTAGCATTACAGGGGGACCGTCCAAATGTAGACTGAACATCAGCAACAATTTCCGGTGAGATCTCTCCGATTATAACTAAATTTGAACGATACTACTAAATACGTGCCATCGTCAAAACAATATGACTTGATGATGGAAGTGTATGCACAATAATCATTTCCATTTGATGTTTGTATTGTGTCTGTGCGGGGCTGGTTGCAAGTGAAAGTGACCTCGGAATGGACGTGAGTAACCAGGCATTCTGAAATGGGTCACTGGAACCCAACAGAGCTATCACCTTCCAACTCCCGGGCTAAAAATGTTTGTCGTGTCTACAAAAATTCGTTAAACTGCAAACATTTTTCTTCCATAAAAATACTGCCGGACGGTGGGCGTTGGATTGTACATACACACATACACACAATTGAAAATTATTGTTCTATCAAAACTTTTCAACATTCCAACCGATAAAATATATTAAATATAACGGTCTGAAATCCTTGAAGGGCATTCACATTGGTCCGGGTCGTGCCCGGGCCGGAACCACAAAGCTTTCATTTCACGGCCGGTATATTTAGTAGATACACTTCACACTGTACCGGGACTGTTTCGGGATTTTATGTTAGCAGATTGAACGCACACAACAACGGAGCTCAGTGGTTTTCTGTTTTTCTTTATGTATCAATAATCCCTTTTAGTCGAAACGTCGGTGATAATTTTTTGTAATGCATGTGGCAATATTTGCAAATTCCTCGGCCGGAATTTTTAGAAGAAGAATACCACTTGATAAACTTGTCGATATGGTCGATACGTCTTAAAATATCATCCCCACCAACCAATTTATGGAAAACCTTTACTGATTGAACATGAAGCATTTCCGTGCATATTACTATGCTCTGACTACCTGTCCCAAGTAACAATTCAAATGCAAATTGGTTTAATGCATGTTTTATGGTAGTTTTATCAAAGCATTATGGAGATCATATGGTTTTATCAGGGCATTTTCAAAGTTAAGGTGGTTTTAATTGATTTGCATTGGCTATCTTACGAAAGACTTGTTTACCTTGAGCAATTCAAACAAGTTTTATTCAAGCTTAACTCGTCTTTTTCAAGAATAGAACAAATAAAGATGAACTTATCGCGCTCCTCCAAAAATCTTGTTACTCTTGTGCAAGAAATATAAGTTTTATTTGCGTTTTCTAGTAGTTTTAGATAAAACCATTGGAAAAATGGCGAGCGTGGCTATTCTGGATTTCCTCGAAATGGTAGCCATTTACATAAGTATGCAACAAAACTCTCGTTTTTCCAATGCTACGATCAAACAATGCTGTTTAAAATACATTTTGAAACTTAAAATGGATTGTAGACACAATTTATTCAAGATCTAACAATTTATCAGCCTTGTCCCCTAAGTGTTGTATTTTCAACTATTTTTTTATATTTTGAATAAATCAATGTTCTAGCAATAATTCAGTGGCACATTGAAATTTTCGAACTTTCATGTTATAAAACACTAATAAACTGAATGTCACATGAAAAGTCGCATGAAAACAGATGTATGTATGCTCAATTTTACAATCGATTTACATACGTATCCTCTTTGGAAAAGAAATATGTAAATAGATTTTTTTTTCTTTGTTAGCTTCCAGTCAACTATAAACAAAAAAAGTCCCCATTCAGCAAAACGAATCGAAAAATGGAACCTTCGAAACATATTTGTGACGGACTGGAAGTGTTCTTAAAGAAGAAAATCACTAAACTATCAAATCTTGTGGTAGTTTTATCATAGTTTTAAGCATGTCTTGATTGTCATTACAAGTATGTACCGATAAAACTATCAAGTTTTAAGCAAACCTTGGGAAATAGTCTTGAGAACCTCCTGTAGTATGGGCCTTTTGGAACTCATGAGGGTTTTATGGCTGTTTTATCGATGTTGTATAATATCTAGTTTTGCGCGTGGTTTAATCCAATGAGTCTTGAAAACTTCTTCAAGTGTACCTTAAAACTGGATTTGTTACTTGGAGTGGGTCAACTTTGCGCAGTGGCGATATCGTAACCGATGAGGTACAACCGAGGTGGGTAGATTATTTGTTTAAAATGTTTACGGGGAACAAGAAATTTCCCTTAAATTCAATTAATAATTACAGGCCAGTATTTTAATGGATATTCGCAATATTATCCATGACCTTCATTTTAAGTTTTTGAATATTGTAAATGATTGATCGAGTCTGGATGCAATACCTTTACATATCATCAGGGACTGAAAATCATTTTTTTTCAAATCATGAATAATCTGCACTATATAACTAATGGGCCATTTAGAAGCCCTGTAGATTTGTCTGGATCTGAGGAAAACATTAACTAAATTGTATGGGGGCCTGATGTTTTCAAAAATTAGTGTACACAGGCCCCAAATATCCGAATACCCGACCGCCGCTTTTTTCTTTTCAAACTTTGTCTTCAATTTAAGAAGCCATTTTTAGAACTCAAATTATTTCACAATTCACGTTGAAGATCAAGCAATAGATGAATGATAATATTATCCCAACTATAAACAAAATTGATCATTATCAGAATTCAAAATCCCAACTATTACCAATGAGAGCAGAAACTACTCAGGGTAGCATTCTTGTGCCAATATTTTATAATATATTCACCAAGGACCCCCTGTTTTATCTTTGTTCGCTGACGACGAAGGCATTATTGATTGGGTACACCCAAAAGTTGAAATTGTAGCAAAAAATGCAAAATTGCAATTTTGCAGTTTTTGCAATCATATCTTGAGAAATCCGCATGATTCTGAAAAGGCAAATTTGCCCATCATGTTCCACAAAGCTTTTTATGGTATAAACAAAGCCATGCAAGTGTGTGCAAGTGGTTATCGCTGTGTGCCTAGTGCCTCGACAATCGCAGCAACCGTTGGGTTTTTGTTCAACCGTCAACAACTTCTCAATATGGGTGAGACAATGGCACAGAACGCCGCTACACCATATTCCACTGTTGCTATTCCGCTGTCAAGTGTTCTATTTTTATCTGCACTCGTCATCACACTCCTATCGCCCTCTCATCAAGTCACCATGCGGTTTATGAAATAAACGAAGCCATGTAAGTGTGTGCGACCGAAATTTGCTTCAATGTTGTAACGTTGAGTGCCTCAAAAACCGAAGAAACTGTAGGACTTTTATTCCCTTCACCTCAACTTGTTGTGGTGACTGGATGGTTATAATGAAGAGCCGTCATGCTGACGGTCGCGGTTCGACTCTCGGTAGTGGATGGTAATCTTTTTTTTTTGTGCGCCATTGAATTTACTACTACTAATCAACTGTACAACATCACGCACACATTGAATTTTTCTAATGGAATTGATGTGTTGCTTTTTTGCCCACGACCAATGTTGCTTTCTTTCTCCAAGTTGCGATCCATTACGAGAAATGAAACCAAATCATGCGAAATTAAATTACAATCTTGCTTTTTTATTTTGGGTGTTGTAGTTGTCACATAGTTACTATGAACGGAGTTACAAGTTCATGGTCAAATACAGGGCTCTATAGAAAATCTCATGCAATATTTAATGAAATACACCGTGTCCAATATATTCTCATACAAAATAAAACTATATATATTTCAAATCGATAATCCAGATTTTATTGATAACTTTACCCATTATACTGCAATATAATACTGATCAACTACAGCATATGTTTTGGAATGACACCGCCTTTAACCTTCTTGACCGGCTCCAGACGTTTTTCGAAACCGTCACAGGTGACACGCACGACTTCCATCGGCATTTCGTTCCCAAATTCGTTTGATTACGGTTTTGAATTGGTTCATATTAGATGCCCTGTGGTCATTTACCTTCGCCAGCATGTATGACCATACGAAATAATCCAAGGGATTCAGATCTGGTGTACTGGGAGGCCATTCATTCTTGTCCAAAGAGTCTGTCAAATTTTCTCGACACCAGCCCTAAACGAGATTTACAGTATGCGATGGCGCTCCGTCCTGCTAAAATACTTAGTGATCATCTCCAAACACCTTTTGTACAAATTAACTTATATATGACAGCTTGGTGGTCAAGACTAAACCCTTTTCCAACGTTACCTCTACTGCGGCCAATACCTTAGAAGCACTAGCCTATGTTGGCCGCTTGAACACTAATTGAAGTATTTAGTATTGGACCGTAGTCTTTTTCAAAATTTCAGTATTAAGTCGTTAAATGAAAGCTCCAATTAATGCCTTAAATTAAGCCCCCAGTGCTGAAGTCATCGCCACACAGAAAATTTATTTTCGTAAAGTAGCTTTTACGCGTTTCGTAAACATGGATTTTGTACATAGAACATTACACATCATTACACCTTCTTGTAAAATACACGAAATGAATTTCGTGAAGACCAACCAATCGCTGTTTCTCTTTGATACCGTAATCATGCATGATTGAACGCACGCACACTACAGAGCCATTTAAAACAAAAGAGTGCAATTAGAAGGAAAATGTTTTGGAGGAAAACAAACCATCATTCCTCTGCATGTGCTAGAAAGGGAAAGGTGATTAAACGTCAAAAAGCCTAATAAGTTCATGCTCATTAATCAAGCTTATTCTCACGAGTCAGCATGGCCTAGTGAGATCAACCACGGATTCAGAATCAGCTCTTTCATAAAATCCTGGTTTCAAATCTCATTGTCACAAACATTAAAAACACGATGGACACTCCACATGGTTGTTTTTTTTGTCAATTACATTTGGAGTCGATAAAGTAGATCTGTCAGTCCTTCATGCAACCACCAGAGGGACGTTTCTTTTTAATTTGTGACCAAATATTCGTAGCTCTTTGTTTTGTTTACGTACAATGTACGAACACGCTCAAATCAGCCTCTTTTTCATTTGTATTACTGTCCCTTTTTTTCGGAAAAAATACTCAATTTTCATAAAAATTCGAACCAAATTTTCGTAAAAATTAGAACAAATCATATATTATATGATTTGTTCTAATTTTTACGAAAATTTGGTAAATTTTCCGTGAGAAAAAAAAAACGGATAGTGATGCAAATGAAAGAGAGGTTGTTTGAGCGTGAATATTCTTTCTGTGTCAACAAAAGCTTCGTTCACTTGACAGTTGCGCGTGTGCCATTAATTACGAATGTACTTTCATAATAAGTACAAATCAGTTTCGAATGGATGGATTTGAGAGTATTACCTTCGATTTTGTAGTATAAACTAAAATTAACTTTCAGTGCAGGCCGTATGAAGTGGTAACTAGATTTCAAAAATAATTGTAAATTATCAAACAATAATTCTTAGGGACGGCATTCAGGCCTTTGATGTAGTATATGTTGACAACTAAAAGTACTAAAGTCAACCCCAAGAAGCATTGCAACAAGAGTATACGAATTATATTTCAAGACAACCTTCAAATGCAATGGTGTACCTATGTTGGCTACTTACAGCAATACGGTATCTTCTAATAGTACTCCAAAAAGTTTGAATCAGTATGTAACGAGCTTCCATTTTAAAGTGTGTTATAAGAGTCAGTCAGTCAGGTTGTCCCATGTCAATTGCGTTCATTTTACAGCCATTGGTTGATGGAACTTACCTTAGTAGTACCTGTACAGCTCTTTTCAAACATACATACCATCTTCCTTCCCATTGCATACGGCTTACGACTTCCATGGACCTTCCTGGTTTGTAGATTGACTTGGGCAGCATTGAACTCTTGAAACCCGTAATGATCACTCGTTGCCTCACGTTGATACCTAAGCCACGTTCGGGGCTTGAGTTCCATCACAGAGAGTGAGTAGCATAAAAATGAGAGGGCAAAGATTTTAGTGAGATTATTGGTGATGTTCTCATAACGACTTTTCGTTTCTCTGACTAAAAACTAGAAGGGACAGCCCAGTGGGGTTGTACGCAAAGTTGACGTAGGACTACGAAGCAATGTGCAATCTAGATCGCTTGATTGTTTAAAGAGTGCCCGAAATGGTTTCAATCCAAATCTAATTCCCATACACCTTTATTGATATAGCCTGTCTTGGTATCTACATTCATACATCTTGCTTTCACTGCAAATAATATGTATGACATATGATATCAAGATACTGTTTATCACGTAATATACCTTGTAGTGCGAATGAGTTATTGATCATTAGGGAAACTTTAACCCAATAGGCTGGTTTCGTCACCTCCAATTGCATACGGTTTCTACTAGGCCTATGTGTGTACAACACTGCTAATGTCGAAAACATTACAGCTTCGGCACACGAAAGATATTTTTCGCAATCAAACAACCCAAAACCAAGCCCCCAGCACTCCCAAAGAGATGTCAACTCTCTTTCCAGTTGTTTTGATCGCCCTGAAAAGGGCCATTTTGGGTTCAAGGGAACAGCTACGACCACCACCTCATTTCGTCATGTAACTGATTTACCTCGTGAAGCCTCGTGTTTGGCTAGCTCTCCCGGCAGCATGATCGAAAGGCGGTTTGAATTTCCAGAGACGTCAGGGCTATCCGCCAATTGATTTAAGTCAGTCGGGCAGCTACGCTTTCAATCCGCTCGGAAAGGCCATTTGCGAAGCTGTTCATAATGCCTATAGCTTTGGAGGAAACGACCGAATTGGGTTAAAATGCTTCAGCACCCGCTAGATAAGGTGCTATACATTTTCTTTTTCCAAACCCTTGCTGCAGATGGTTGTGGTCTGTTTGGGGATTCATAGTCTTTTATTGCCGATAGACGTCTAGGTCGAAACAGTGCCAATTGAACGATAGACCAGCATTGGGAAGTAAATATATAAGAAAATTCTATTGTTAACTCTTCAGATAGCATTTGGTGGCCCTAAAAAGGACTGATTGGTTTTAATATGATACGGCTCTGGTTGTATTTTTGTACGATGGTTGAGAGGGCCACAATCTTTAACGAGTAGAAGATAACTATGGAACTACATACTTGCAGCCATATGCTGCGACATTTCACTTTCTCAAAATTATTTGATTCCTATCGAATGATTGAAATTTCAAAAAGCCCAATAGGAATATTCAACCAAACAAACCATTTAATAAGCAAGCTGATTTGGTCGTGCTGAGAAGGACGGATATAGTTGACAGGAAGGAAACATTGTTCGCGATTGAACTTGGGTTTTCTTGGATCAGCTCCTCGTCGGTGCGGTGGCCATCTGCAAGTGACGTGGGATAATTCTTGTCCCGCTGTTGTCACGGGCGGCTTTTTCACATCAACTCGTAGGCTTAAGCAGCCTTCTTTCTTGCAGCGCATTACGGCAGGTTGGCGGTAGTATCGGCCCAAATAGCCAACTGCACCAACCTCTCTGGATGACGACTACTCACCAGTGTAGGATGCTACAGTGTGCTCGCTCGCCTACTTCGTTGCAAAAGCAGATGTTGCTGTGCACAGAACTACGACTACCGTAAGACTGAATTAAATTTTCTGGTAATGGCGTCGAATGCTATTGCACGAAAGAAGGCGGTACCAACGAAGTCAATGTGATACAAATTGCATCAAAGGGGCCGAACTTCTGTTATTGCGCGACAATAATTAATTTTAATTAGTCTTAACAGAAATATTCTTAATTACCTTGCCACTGCCAACAACTAATCCGCTTACACAACTAGGAACTACGCCGAACCCAACATGGTCGGCCTCTGACGTGTCGCAGTTCGGCTCAAACTATCCTTTCTAGAATTTCGTTCGTTAGCTGTTCAACGTTCTTTGTGATACACTCCGACACACGGCGTTTAATGAATGCCATGTTCAGCCGTGACGTGGTAATTGAATTACAAACAGCACAAGAGAAAAATCCATCCAAACAAACTCTTTAGTTAAACTGGTTTAGTTGACGGGGGAGAAATAGTTTGCGATTCCACTTGGGTTTTTCGGGAATTTAGTCTCGTTACGGGCGGCTTTTTCCCGCCAATTCGCAGGCTTCAGCAACTATGATCTCGCAGCGAAGTTGACAGGAGCATCGGCACCAATAGCCAACTGCACGACTGCTCACCAATGCACCCTCCAGGGTGCTTGCTGCCGCTAACTGCTCAGCTCCACGACTGTTGTAAGACTGAATCAAAATTCTGCAAAGAGCTGGTATGTAGCGTCAAAAGAAGGCGGTACCAACGAAGGCTGTGTGATACAAATTGCATCAAAAGGGACGAACTTTAGTCATTGTGAGACAATAATTCGTTTTAATTAGTGCACGCTAGACGGATGATTTTCTTAACAGAAACATGACTAATCTGCTTGCCACTGACAGCAACTAATTCGGTATGCACAACTAGGAACTATGACGAACTCAACCACATGGTCGGTTTCTGACATGTCGCAGTTCCGGCTCAAATTTACTCTTCTAGAACTGAAAAATTCTGGCTGAAAAAGAAGATGACACCGAGCGGTAATTCGACAGCTCCCATGCCAAAGTATAGGACAAACATTTTAAAATGCTTCTAAATAATTCAAATGAAATTCTAATTAAAAGCGGTTTCATTGTATGATAGGAGAAACATCCAGAACTGTACAATCCCCTATTGTACAGTTCTGGATTTTTCTTCCGTCATACAACAAACCGCTTTCAATTAGAATTTTATTTAAATTTTTGAGAATTTTTTAAATTGTTCGTCCTATACTTTAACATGGGAGCTGTCAGATTTATCACCACTCGGTGTCTTCTTCTTTCAACCTGGATTCGTCAATTTTGTTCGTTAATCCTTTGTGATATACTTCCCTTCCCTATTACCAATCCCTTCTTACCCAAAACATTCCTCTCCCCTGCAAACTTTCCTTGCCTAAAAATCCTCTCCCAGCAAATTCCTTTACTTCCACACCACATCCAACAAAACCCTCCAGCGATCAAATTCATCGTTTCTACTTGGAACAAACGGAGGTGCCTAGAGTGGAACGAAATCATCCAGGAAGAAAATATGGATGAACATTTCTTCACGGAAACTATCGTTGTGCCAGCGCACTGATCTATATCTGTTTGTGAATGAAAAGACGGAACACCGCAAACTGCTTAGCGTCATCGGTAGAGCAAACGATCCATACTGTCAACATTGCGCGGGCATTGTCGAAACTCTTAAACACAAATTCTGCGAGTGTCCACGAGTAGCTACCTTATGGTTATTTATGCAGCAAAGATGGGCGACAATTCTCGGTGGATGGCAGAGGCTATCCTTTGACGATCTTCTACGACCAATATTGGGAAATATTGCGTCATTGAGAAAATCTCAAATTCTGAAAACCTCCTCGTCTTTGCGGATGGCCAGCTGCAACTGACGTGGGATGATTCTGGTCTTCTTGTTTTCCCTAGCGGCGTTTTCCACAGACGCGCTCCGCAAACACGTCTGTCACATACGGATGCACAGCGTGAACTGATTGGTTGATCGTTCCCACGTGTTCCATAATTGCTGGCATGGTTACTGTGGCAGAATGAACCAATCAGAGCTTAGCGCAAATATGATGTCATTTTCGACCAATAGCTTTGTGCGTTCAGAAATGTTTGTGGAACGGGGAAAAGTTATTTTGTAGAAGAAGAAGACATTTGTTACTCGTTTCCTACGACCTTGCTAGAGACAACACATTTTTCAACCTGTTGATATGCAAATTTGTATGGGAGCAAAAGTAGGTCATTTTCAAATGAAAAATTGAACTACTTATACTAATTGAACTTCTTTCAAATTTCAATGCCAAAAATTTGTGAGTCTTTTTGATCAAATAGTGTATGAATGAAGTCTTTCTGTTTAGTCGAACGAGAGTTATAAGCGTTCAAAAACCTTTCACTTTTGCGTAACGCTCTCATTTTTCAAATTTTGAAACGGCACCCGGTATAGAAAAGAAAAACGTAGTCCTACGTTAAAATTTTGAGCCATTCTTAACTAACCATGAAGCAACAAGAAAAAATTGCTTGGCTAAACCCTAGATTACAGCCTACTCTTCAGCTTGTGATCTAGTTGCTATCCCAAATTTAAAATATTTCGAATAGGAACTGATTTGAAACTTCTATCTAGCGGGTTCATTTTTTATTTCTTTATCCTTTTTATTTATTTCTAATGTGATATGGAGGAACAATCACATCGCCTCGCATTACAACCATCTACACACTTCAAATTAGAGCGGCCGGGTTGATTTGCCGTGTTTGAACTCTTTGAACTATGCAAACAATGAGGTAACTAGAAAACAATAACCCTAGGATGTTGTAATGACTCACTAAGCACTGATACTTATATAAACCACACGGAAAGGTTTATTCCATTGCTTTAGATGGTGTATTTCTTATATCTATAGCTGTTTGTCATTGTCTGTCGTAAGTAACACTTTTCAGTGACTACATGCATCACTTCAAACAGTCAGATAACTACCCGAATAAAAAAATCTCATAGATTTACAATTGAATGTATTGTAACCATACAATAGAATCTATAGTATGTACACTTAATCTTATTGTTCACAACTATAAGATGACAATAAGAGTTATTTTTCATTTTTTTTCATTTTTTTTTTTTTTTTCATTTTGCAGCGTTTGGTGGGTCAATGAGAGCGCAAGTCAATCCAAAGCCGAGAGTTAGGAAGGGGTAATGGCGAACTAGTATATGCGGACCACTTGAATACCATGGGAAAGGATAAGGATTAGGTTAGGGCAAGGGGTTTGTAGAAGTCTTGGAATGAGATGGCCACATTGCTACAAAATGACCTGAAATATTTAATGTGTTTATGTTAAATTACGTAAGTTCTCTTCAGACATATGTATGTTGTTAATAAAATTTCTGTGTTATTTGATTTCTGTTTGATTTTTTATAAACTGACTGATGATACTTCTCTTTGTGTGCAGTCTTTGCATCCTTTCCTTACAAAAACTGCATGTAGGTCATGGTTGGGAAGGTCCTTTGTACTTTTGTCGTTCCGTTTCACCGCGATTCTCGGCTACTTAGACCGCGTCCGGTGTTTGAACTTCGCAACCACTCGGGGCCATAGTGGTTGCCAACCCGCCAGCATAGAGTTAGTAGCATAAAAAAGAGAAAAAGATGTTAGTGGCATGCAGGGTGTATGTGAGATTATTGGTGATATTTTCACAACGACTCTTCGTTTCTTTGTAATTGCTAATCTGTCATTGTTCAGTAGTATAGCTCGTGCTTTCCTGTTAAGATTACGTATCCGGGGACTCACCCCAGGTCTATACACCTATAGTCCTTCCTGTTGCACTCAGTCAGCTTGTGCGATACTCTATGGGTGGTCGTATCCGGGCCCTTCACTAGGTAGGCACAAGTGTTCGTCAGTTTCTGGTACATTAATCCGTGATTTATGCCTGAATGAAGTACTTAATGCTTAAAAGTTAAAAGGAAACCCGTGTGAAAACAACGAATTAGTAGTAATTGATATTGCGCTCAATTGGCCATTTTATAATGAGGATTTTATTCCGACTTCTTGAAAATATTGCAAATTTTTGAGAGCGGGATCAATGTCCATATTTGTACCTTTTAGATGTTGGATTATTTGTAACATTACATGAACCTATCTTATAAAATGTCTATTTCAAAAACCAAATCTCATCGTGGAAGGTGTCTTGTATTAGCTAACAAATTCTCTGTACAGCCCTTCCCTTATACATCCAAACCCAACACTTCATCACATCCAAATGCTTTCAAAAGGCCGATATCGGGCTACTTACAGGACTGCGGTTTCTTCTAATAATACTCCAAAAAAGTTTGAATTAGTATGTAATGAGCTTCCATTTTTAGATGTGTTATAAGGGTAAGTCGGTCGATTGTCCCATGTAAATTGCGTTCATTTTACAGCCATTGGTAGAAAGAATTTACCTTAGCAGTGCCCTGTACAGCATGTAATTTTTTTGTATTCTCCCATGCGCGGAGTAAGGTACCGATCTATGATGAAATTCGTCAGAAGCAGACAATCTCCCATCCCCATGAGAGGCTCCAGGAGCGCACCGCAATCCACCGCGAGAACGAAGAGAAACGAGAGAAAGCATTGACAGCTCCGTATAGGGCAACGGCAGGCCTCGAAACTGAAAGACACAAGCCTGAAAGCGAGCTAAGGGCATTTGAACGGTAGTATACGATCGCGCACACAATCCTCCAACAACGCAATCGCAACGCAGGGCAGGCAAGATGGAGGATACCTTCCCCTGCCCACCCCGCACCGGGCGGCCCGGAAAAGATCATGTGCCCGATCGGACACCCCCGCTCGTTCCCAGACCTGCATCCCCAATCACAAGGCCCGCCGCCACCCCACACGGAACCCCAATACCCCTCCCCGCACCACTCCACTCCAGCAATAAACCACCGTCCACTTCAGAGCCCCCCATGGAGGCGGGAAACCATCCGCCTCTGAGTAACCTCATCACATGGAAAGGTTTATTCTGCTGCACCAAATGGTCTTTCCTAAGCGGGACCTCCGCATCCTATTGCTTATGTACCTGCCTCGTCATCGTCCGTCTTAAAGAAACACTTTTCTATGGCTATGTGCTTCACTTTGAACAGTCAGATTACCTCGATCAAAACATTCACCCTTTTCGAAGATGTTGCAATTACATTGACTTATTATACCATTAGCAAACTAGGTATTTGTGTTATTTAGTCCATAAAACAAATGGATAAACAACAACATAAGTTGCCACGAAAATGAAAAGTGTACTTTTAGTCGTTTCCCTAAGATTGAAAGAAGAAGTTTAAGAGTGAATTGCGGCCAGTATCACACCTGATGTTAGTGCCTTTATATAAACGTTCTACGACGTGGCAGTGAAAAAATGACTAGAATATGTGATACTTTCACTACTGGTCAAATTCTTGGTATCACATGCAGGTTTATAGCATGAGATAAGCCCTCTCACCGTCGGCAAGGTGTGAACTTTGACCCACGAGAGGGACAATAAGAGTTATTTTTACCACAATAGAATCTTATGTAAACGGAGACATCGACAATAGAAAAGGGGGGTTGTTATGTATCTTAACTATAGAAAAAATCATTATTTTCCGAACAAATTTGATCCAATAACTATTAATTGTATTGTTTCATAATTATTGAAAATCCAAGCATATGGAGTGAATTGTAGATCTATTGTAATGACAATTTGCATTTTTCATTTATCTGATTCATGGACAATAAGATTCATGGTCGGAAATAGATTATAATGTTATTCTATACTAATGTATTGTAATTGTATGGTTATTTTTATCCGGGTACCTCGATCAAAACGTTCACCCTTTTCGAAGAGATTGCAATTACATTGACCTATTTTACCATTATCAAACTAGGTATTTTGGTTATTCAATCCATAAAACAAATGAATAAACATAAGTTGCCACGAAAATGAAAAGTGTACTTTGAGTCATTTGCTTAAGATTGAAGGTAAGTAGTCTAAGTGAATTGCGGCAAAAAAATGAAATTTTACAGTATTCCGGTAAAAAAATTACCGGAACTTGTCAAATTTTACCGAAATCCGGTAACTCGGATTACCGAACTGTTCAGCTGTTGAAAGTTCGGTAAAAAATTACCGAATACTGTAAAAGTTTCTAAGTGTGTAGCTTATCATTTGAAATACGACAGATTAAAAACGCAAATAAATTAGCTCGAAACAACAAACTAGTTTAGTAACTCACTTTCAAAACGCATTATTTGCGCTAGTGCGATGCGCTCACAACTACAAATAAATCAAAGCACATGCAGCCATATTGTTTACCAGCCCGGTCAAACACCGGTAAGAGCACGAACACAACCCGGTGGGATAATGTGAACGGTCGCATACAGCGCTCAAACAGTGAATTCGTAGTATAACTCGGCCGTTAACCGAACGGGCTTCGGCCCGACCTAATGTGAAAAGTCCTTAAGAGCAATCAATTTCAACTGAAAAAGCTTTCTAGTTTCCGTCATTCCCTCTGTCACTTCATGTGAATCAGTTCATTTTCCGCCTTCCTCAATACCTAATTAAAGGGTCCCTTTTTGATCCCGCGACTTCTATGATCTCAGTTATTTAAAGAACCAATCTGGCGCTACTGACGAACGTTTTTTCCACTGTTCCAAAAATAAAGATTTTCCATTTTCCAATTACCAGTAGTGCAGTGAGTGACATCCCGAAAGCAAATCGTATGTATGAGCATCGGATTACAGATTCCAGCGGGATTCGTTCCGAAATTTGAGTGATGCACAGAGCGGCGAAATGAGATAGCTCCTATAATCTGATTATCAATCATCACCCGAGTGGATTAAGGGAATGAAACTGAGGCTTTTGGAAGCAGCGGTGGGATAAGTGGGGGAAAAAAATTAGTCCAGTAATGCAATTTGCTTGAGCGCAAATTTCATTTCAGCCATTTCTCGCGAGCCATTTGGTGATTTGTGAGCGAACTTTTGGCAAACAGATTGTGATTGCCCTGGGCATTGGGCCGGGGAAGATTGATTAGCAAAAGAGAACCACATGCCAGGATGGGAAGCTAGAAAGGTGAATGACGTCAGGGTCTGAGACTTTCAAGGTGAATTGCTGTCAAATGAAATGCTTGTGAAGCCGGAAGTAATGCTAGATAAATGCAGTGATTCATGTTATGAACCGAGGTAATGGTAATCTCAAGAGCTTAAAGCTGAAATAGATAAAAGTATTTTCAAAGATTTGAAAAGCAAATGCTCGCGTCATTAGCTTTCTGTTTTACAACTTACCAAAAATGCACCAAAGTAAATTGAACCTTAATATTGATCAATAAACCTTCATCCGCAATCCTGAAACACTTTGCAACCGGTAGAATTATAAAAGCTTACTTTTCCCTCGTCAGAACACCCTCTCTGATGCTTTTGATGCTTCTCCTAATGTGTGAGAAGGAGCAAATGAATAGACCTGCTGCGATGCTTCTGTTTTCTGGGGATAATTTTGTGGGGTTCGAATTTGATCCCATCACCCGGGGGGGTAATTTAACAGGCTCGTGTCCGAGGTTAATTGGGATGTTAATTTCAAGTTTGCTGCTATCTTGTACCGTTCATCATCCGACGAATGTTGAGCCGTTATGATGGTTTCCGAAATTGCACTTTATTATATGTTTCCGTGCTGCTCGAGTTACGGTTATTTATTCTCCGTAACAAGCAATAAACTTTTCCCAGTAGTAGAATTTTATCCCTACCGTGAGTGAATGGTGCAATGCAGCGTATAATCGACAGATTACTAATAATTCTGGATTGCTAAATCAACAGCAGCTTTAATCGTGGCATTGCTGTAGCGCACCTGTCGTGTTTAGCAGCCTTCTGTCAGCTCAAAGACAATTCTTCAAAAAGTCGCAAAAAGTGGCTCTCATTCTTGCTCGTCAGGTTAAGTTTGCTCAAATAGTGTAGGGAACGGCTTCAGCTCCCCTGGATCCTATTCCTACCCACAATGCTCATATTTTGCAGTATGATGCTTCAGTAGATGAATCATTATGCTGCGAAAAATGAGCGTTGTTAGTTATCATTTACCCCGTGCTTACAATTGGATCCTGGGGTGCTGAAGCCGTTCCCTACCCTATACAAAATTACAATATAAGTCACTTCACATTTTCTCAGTCAAACACTTTTTTGCGCATGTGACGCCATAAGTAAGAATCATGGCAACTACTACTCTCTAAATCCACACGCTCGATATAAACTATTAAACTTTTGCTAACCCTAGCGTAATATTTCAAAAGAACTCACCTGGCAAGTTGGAACAAATCCCAAATTGCAAAACTAAGGCCCTAACTAAGGAACCAATTTCCGAACAACTCACTGCAACACCGACTTGTTGCCAGTTGCAAATGTCACGACAAAAGCAACATTTAACTATGGTTTCTTACAACATGAACTGGATAGGACAAAGATCGGCTGCTGAGAAGAAAGCGAGATTATTTTTGATAACCATTGAATGATTTTCAAATATTACGAAGATAATTTGATGCAATTAGATAAATTTTTGGTCTGAAAAAAATCCTCAATTCACGACTTAAAAACACACAACAATTATTTTTTTAAATCTAAGATGCCTATAAAAACATTAACAATGTTTTTTTCGTGTTGGCTAATGGTTGGAACAAACAAATGTCAGACTTATTGTTTGTCGCTAGTTTCGAGTAATTCTAATGAAGTTTCATTAAGAAACTTTGCATTTTAAGTGATGGGTTCATTACTTATGATTTTTTTAATTTCTTGATGCTTTGGAAAACTTGAAAACTTCCAAAGGAGTTTTCCGGGAAAATTTGCAACACATTTTTTTTTAAATTTTACTTTCATTCATGTATGTATAAACTCTACCAGTGGACAAAATTTCAGCAATGGAAAACAATCGGCCGATTTTGTAAGACAAAAAAAGCCACAATGTCTGAACTAACTAGTGTGAAGGAAAATTCCACTCGAGCACGACATTTATTGAAAAAATCACGGCGCAACTTTTTTTTTCCTATTTCCACTTAGTTTTCGTTCGATTCGTTGAAAATTCCGCATGGTAATATTGAACAAAATTCCCTGACCTCTTTACATTTTAGGTCGAAACTGGGCTTAAAGAATAAGATTATATGTATGTGTTTATAAGAATGAGTAGTATCCTGGTTCGGATAAAACTAGTCTTGTATTGCTTCAACAAAATGGGAAAAAGTAATTCTTTTGTATGGTCGGTATCGTGGTTGAAAGAAATTTCTTTTTCTTTCCCAAACCCATGTTAAATTCCGTTTTATGGAACGGAAAAGTAAAGAATGGAAAAGAAATTTCTGCAGCAGTATCCACCTGAAAAGAACAAAAAGTAAAATGGGAAATTGTGTGGTTTCTACGCAAACTAATGGGAGCTGTCACTTTTACTTTCGGAAAAATATTCCGCTCGATTATTCCATTCCGTAAGTGAAAGTGACATTTCGTTCCATTCAGATCAATTGTCAATTTTCCGCTTGTTAATATTGTACAAAATTCCGTAACCTCATTACTTTTTTAGTCGATACTGGCCTGTAGGAGTAGAAATAAGCGCATTTTGACATATCGGCGTTATTCTCAAAAGTGAGCAAACAATAATCATAAAAAGAGTATATGAGTTTTACCGTGGGTATACGTTAAGATGAAGTCTACCAAATGGAAAGTAAAAATATATTTTGAATGCCTTTTTTATCACTAGGTGGTGTTGTTGGCAGCGCTACACGGGTCGCTGATCACGTGTATGAGAAAAATAGAAGTGACTTATACAGGGTGCGGCAGATAATAATGCGAAAATGTTCAAACTTGAGTATTGGGTTAATTCGTGTAGCTAGTGACTAATTTCTGTCGAAAGTGTATTTGTTTATGTTTACTCTCAAGTGCTGCATCCAAACATTCTATTTGTTTTATTGCAAATTCGTCAACATGTTCACGAAAAAAGTGATCACCAGTTTGTTGCTCGCCCAAAAGAAGCCGAAAGAGATTGCCAAGGGGCAGCATAATTAATCATCAATTAAAAGAGAGATTTGAGCAATAAAAAATGAAAAAAGTGCCATTAAATTATTAAGGCCTGTGCCAACAAATAATGTGTGATCAGCATTAAAAAATTAGGAATGAGCAATAAAAGATGAGAAAAGATCTTCGGATAATCTAATTGTGACCGGTAAATCTGTCAAATAAAGCAACAGCTATTAGTATATGTGCAATTAAATATGGCAGTATTTCCACCAAAATTATGTAATTTGAGCACTAAACTATTCGCATATGTCTTTTAATTTTGTTAGATTTTCCCATAAAAACAGTAAAATGAGCAATGGATATTTATTTATCCATTGCTCATTTTACTGTTTTTTATGGGAAAATCAACAAAGTCAAAGAGACATATGCGAATAGTCTTGTGCATCAGATTCATACATCGATTGCGCGTGTACTAATAGCTGCTGCTGATTTGAATTACACTATAATAGTTGAATTTCGACGTGCTACCGTCTCATCTTTGTTCATTCTGTACTAATGTGATCCATATTGTTGGCACAGGCTATATTTAGTGGCCTTTTCATTTTGGTGCTTTCTACTAAGTGCAGGTAAATATTTTAGTCATTGCCAAGGTGGCGGGTGCCATTGGCAACAGTTTACCGCATAAAAGTCCCGCAGGATGTTCCTGTTCTGTTCAGCACGCATGCTGAACGTGATCAAATCGGTCCGTGCAAAAGTTGCTCGCAACCCGGTGCGTTCCATAAGAAAACTTGCAAAGGAAGCCAATATTTTGGTTAAATTCATGCGAAGAATCATCAAAGAAGACCTGCATGCATCTTCCAGAGCCAGAGTGAAACGCCACTTGATTACGGACCGGGTCAAGGAACTACGAGTGACTCGTTCCAAGAGATTGCTTTCCTTGTTGAAGAAGGAAGAAATGATAATCCTGTTCTCCGACGAAAAGCTTTTCAGCATCGATGCTGTGGTCAACAGCCGCACGGACCGGTTCATTTCACAGCAGAAAATGGAAAACGTTCCGAAAAAAGTGAAATTCAAATTGCAAACCAAACATCCGGCTGGTGTCATGATGTTTGGCTTGGTGGCGTCCAACGGTTTGAAAATGCCGCCTGTTTTCATTGATGCTGGAGTTAAAATCAATACCGAAGTGTGTATCGGTATTTTTAAGGACTAAGTGCTTTCCTGGGTGAAGGCCAACTTCTCCGAGGACCAAAACGTTGTCCTACAGCAGGATGGAGCGCCGTGTCACACGTCCAATCGAACCCAACAATGGTTGAACGATAACATGAAGTTTTAGTCGAAGGATTTGTGCCCCCTGGCAGTCCAGATCTTAATCCGTTGGATTATTCGATTTGGGCATATGTTGAAGCACGAGAAGCCAATTTTAGCCTCCTAGCACGAGTTCAGATCGACGGTGATGAAATCGAGGTAGTAGACGAATTCGTCCATCTGGACTCATTGGTGACCACCGATAACGACACCAGCAGAGTCATAAAAAACCGTATTATGGCTAGCAATCGTGCCTACTTTGGACTCCGAAGGACGCTAAGATCGAACAAAGTTCGCCGAACCACAAAGTTGACCATCTACAAGACATTAATTAGACCGGTAGTTCTCTACGGCCACGAAACATTGCTCGTGGAGGACCAACGCGCCCTTGAAGTCTTTGAACGGAAGGCGCTGCGTACCATCTACGGTGGAGTGCAGATGGAAGACGGAACGTGGAGGAGGCGAATGAACCACGAATAGCACCAGTTGCTGGAAGAACCTCCCATTGTACACATCGCGCAAAATCGGTCGGCTACGATGAGCTGGGCATGTCGTAAGAATGTCGGACGACAGCCCTGTGAAAATGAATCTCGAAAACGAACCGACAGGTATAAGAAGAAGAGGCGTGCAACGAGCAAGGTGGATCGATCAAGTAGAAGGCGATCTGCGGACCCTCCGCAGACAGCGAGGCTGGCGAGTGAGAGCCATGGATCGAATAGAATGGAGACAACTTCTGTGTACAGCAGTCAATAAACTCCACATATTTCATCTGTGTTTTGTCTTCCTGCAAGAAAAATAATGAAATAATCTAATACAATCTACATAACGCAATCGGGGCCAATTCTTCTTCCAAATACTATGACCAATCGCGATACTTTATTGTTTTCCCAGTAAACAGTAAAAAAAACTGCTGTCATTGGTTGCCAATGTTGCCACCACCATCACCGTCACATTCAAGCCAGTGCTGCTAGAATACTTTAAGTCGAGTTACAAATTATACAAGTTGATGGAAGCTGATGCATTTTGAGCAAACGAGGGTCTTGGTGGGAGAAGAAAATCATAGAGTGTGTAAATTTGATGAATCCTGAGTAACTTTGAAGAAAACAGTTACTCACAACAAAGCTTGGTTTAACTAGCCTCTCCGACTGTTAATTACTGTTTCCTTTTATATCTACTTAAGGCTACTTGAGTTCTCTGTGCCTTCTTAAGGTAGATATCAAATCCATAAACCCTTCCTATCTCCAACAATTGCATGGACTTGGCCTGATGAGCCATTGACGAGTGTTTTCGGGGGATATTATTGCGTGAGGAAACGGATCAGTAACTGGTTGCATTTCAGGGTTACATGCAATGTCTTCAACGCAATATTCCTCATCGCAGTTCCATCCACGAGGTGTGCCTATGTCAATGATAATGCGATGCTAATGCTAATGCTGAATTGAACTGATATTTTTCTTAGATTTTCAGTAATACACTTTCGTGGGATTCTCATTCTCATTTTTGGCCACCGAAATCAAATGGCCGAAATGTGGCAAACCCAGTGTTCCTTGTTATGGATCCAAGATATACCGAAAATAGTCACATTTTATTAATTAATCGTTCTTATAGAAACATGCAGAATGATGTCACCAGATGATTTGTTATTAATCGCTAGTTTATATAATAACAAAAACAAACAAATCTGTTCATTCTCCAATTCCTAATTGATTAAAGACTATAGCAGAAAAAAATGAGATACAATGATCATCTTGCATTGAAATTTTCACTTCAATGGTAATATTTACGTTGGCGAAATTTCATCACAATCTGTCAATGGGAAGGTCCATCAGTTATGTCACGCAGTAGGGGGGAGGGGGAGGGAGGGGGTTTTGAGAAAACGTGACGATCCATACAAAAAAAATTTAAGGTCCATGCAAAAAACGTGACAATTTATAAAAAGTCAATTTTTGCGTGACGTAATTAATGGACGTTCCCCAAGTGGTGATCGAAGTGGCCTAGGAACAAGAGCACATCCATTAAGAAAATATGTGCGCAGTAGAGAAATATCCGACTGCGTCCCACAGATGGATCGGAAAACACCTGCGTCGACGACGTACCGGATGATGAAGTCATTCAAGGAGATCCAGACGTTCGAGAGGTGGTCTGACAGTGGCAGAAAACAGCTGATCCTGTGTAAGCAAGGAAACTGTCGAATCTGCTCAAGCGTCGATGGAACTTTCCGATCCACGATGTGACGAAGACGGCAGAAATGCCATCTGGTTTGACGAAAAAATGATGAAATGTGGCAGCCTTGACGTCTACAGTGTCAGGAAGGCATCAAACCGGAACGACAAACAAACACGGTAGCCAAAACCCACGCTAGGGAGCTGTACCGAGAGTGGCTGACGACGCGACTTACATTAAGGCGCACACAAAACAATTGCCGGGGGCAGGAGTTTTACGTTGCCAAATCATGGTTGGCCATTCCTGAGGAGCTAAGAAAAGAAGAAAAAGGTGATCAGATTCGCCAAACAGTTTTTGATATGGTAGGCCTTCTATGAATAGCCAGCCATACATCAGGACGGTTATCATGAAAGGGCGAATCTTTCGAGATTCCGATAACCATATCTCCCAAATTGGGCATCCTAACTCTACGCGCAGCCAGTGTTAGACTGGTGCAGAGATAACCATGTTGTTTTTGTACCAAAAGACTTCAACCCACTGAAATAAACGGAACTTTGAATGATTGAGAAGTTTTTAGCCATCATTAATAACGACTGTTCCAGAAAGTATAAGCAAACCTTATTTTAACGGTCACTTTGAATATAATGAAATATTTCAACATGTTTTGGCTGCGTCCTTTGTTTACACATTTCTGAATGATCATAAAGTGCTCAGTTTTATGTTACCTATCAAAATGCGCGGTCTTACTCCGGAACAACGAAAAAATATCGTGCACAAATGGTTCACGGTGAGCTGACTCTCCTTGAGAAAATTGGCCAAGGAAGAGGGTGTAAGCGTCGGAGCGGTACGATCTGCGATTCGAAAATATAGTCACTGAACAGTGAACGTTTGAAGATGCGCCAAAGAGTGGTCGAAAATCCGGTCCTATTGGTCCGGATATCGATAAAAAGATCAGGGATGCCTACAAGCGAAAACCAGCGTCTTACGTTCGGGATGTTGCGACAAAACTAGGGACCTCGTCGCGTAACGTCATGCGTGCCAAAGAAAGACTTGGGCTAAAAACATACCCAAAACCCAAAACAGGCCGCGTCCGTGAAACCACGGGCCTGCAAACTCTACGATTCGTCATTGTGTAGAAATTCTGGGTGTATTATAATGGACGATGAAACGTATGTGAAACTAGATTACAAAACGCTTCCCCAACCACAATTCTATACTGTAAGCGAAGACAAAGACATCCCCAAAACGGAGAAGGTAATTTTTACCGAAAAATTTGGTAAGAAGGTTATGGTTTGGCAGGCAATATGCGAGTGTAGTTAAACATCTAGTCCGTACATCACAACGGAGACGATGAACACTCAGAAATACGTTAAGGAATGTCTCCAGAAGCGATTATTGCCGATGATCAGGCAGCACGAAGGTCAAGTAGTGTTTTGGCCTGATTTGGCGTCATGTCATTACGCAAAAGACACTTTAGAATAATACAAAAGTCAAAATGTATGTTTCGTGCCAAAAGACATGAATCCGCCGAACTGCCCGGAGGCCAATCGAGACTTTTTGGGCATTAACCAAAGCAAAGCTTCGAAAATTCATAAAACCAGCGGACGACATCCAAAAATTTAAAAAGAACTTATGTGTCATGTTCCAGGAAAAGTTAGGAGTCTTGACTATGATTAAATATTTTGATTAAACGAGAGTAAAATATAATAAAAAACACAAATACAAATATATTTGCCAAATAAAGTTATTAAAAAAAACCATGACTTTTTTGTTATTCTGTAAGTGTGCTTATACTTTCTGACACAGTCTATACAAAACTTCGCAAAACACCTAAAGTATTCCAAAAACACACTGACTTTGAAGAAACAATGGGAAAAAGTATCAAAAGAAGTTGGCACCCCAAAACTTTATGAGGGGTTTCGATGACAAAGTGGGAGACTTCGACCATGGAGAGGAGATCGAATAAGTAATAATAAAATAGTAACCTTACCATAGTGTTCTAGTTAATTTCACGAAAAATTGCAGAAACTTCAACTGAAAATGACTTTTTGGCGACCATTTTGTGTGTCTCATTTTTTTCGAGCATAGTCTTTTAACGTAGGATGAATATAGGAACATTGTATTAATATGGAGACAGTTTGGAACAATTGAGCCTCAATTGAGACACGAAAATAAATAAATATAACTGAAATTATTCTCTCGGATAGATGATAGAAAGTCAAGGGCGCCTCAAAAAAAATCTTATAGATTTACGATTAAAGGTATTGTAACCATACAATAGAATCTATAGTATGTACAATTGATAAAATTATTCACAACGATAAGATGACAATTTTTGCATTTTTTATTTAACTGATTCATGAACAATAGGTTTCTTGGTCGAAAATAGATTTTAGTAGTATTTTACATTATTGTATTGTAATTGCCGGGTTATTTTCATCCAGGTGTGCCAATTGATTAAACATAACACCAATTTACAGCTACCAGCTCTGTTTGTCTGTGGCATAGTTTTATTCCCGTTTGTTGACAGCGCCGGACAGGATTTCCGCACGCAAGCAAGGAACACGGTTAGCGTTTGCGTCATCCTCTTTCATGATGGAACGCCGCATTCACCTGATTTCCAGCGTTGTCCGTCAAAGAGCTTGGGTCGGGGCTAAACTGACAGGCGGAACGGTTACGCTCTGTAAATGATTGTAGCATGAAAACATTTCAGTTTGTAGCAATTTAAAAGTTTGCACCACGAACGAGCTGATATAAACTTTGTTTGAAGCCGTCAAGTTAGGTTAAAAGACACCTGCAACGGGGCGCACCAAAATGGAACATAGACGTATATGTATACATTATTTTCACGACAAACGAATAAATAAAACTTACCGAACCGCTCTTGAGAAAAAATTCCTGTCATCAATCTACAAGCAAATAAGTTTCCGCAAAATTAGGTCAGACAGTAGCAAATTTCCCTAAGCCAGAAAAGCAACCGATCCCTCATGGAAATCACGGAACTTTTGTATCTCGCACTTGATGCCCAATACCAGCATCAAACGGACTGCCTCCCATCGACGGGATGTTTTCCCAAATCACCAGTTGATTTATGAGGTATTAAGTCGAGTGGTGTGGCCCGTACGTGAGGCTGCCCTTTATCCTTCCCCTTCCATCCCCACAGGACACTTATCGCTCCGATCAAAGCACATTTTTACCCATGTTTTCTCTCTCTCTCTCTCTCTCTTTTTCAGGATGTCGATTATGAGGGTTTCCGCAAATTTTTGGACGCATTCCTCGACTGCGAAACGCCGGAGGAGCTTACGAGACATCTGTTCATATCATTCCTGAAGCCGGCCCTGTATCAGGCCCAGCACAGCCATGGCAAGGCACTCAGCCAGATGGCGGCGATCAGCAGTAATGCCGCCTGTGCCCCGGTCACGTCACACAATCGAGGTAGGTTCCGATGGGTGGGGAGATTACTGGGTTTCAACAAGTGAGCGACAATTTTCTGGAAAATTTCGACTTTTTTAACTATCCCTATAAAATAAATAAACAGAAAAATGTTGACCGAGCTGGAGTAATAGCAATTGATTCATAGGGAATAAATTGAACCTGCCAGGAGTAATCAGTCTTTTTTCCATTTAATATACATATTATGATAGGGGCAAATTATAGAAGTTAAGTCAAACAATTCGACTTGATTATTGCCACTGTCGAGTTGAAGCTTTCGCATTATAGAAGTCAACTGAATCTGATCGAGTTTCAAAATGTCATTAAATACCATGCAACAATTAAGGACTTTCACTAAGTTTGCTGTCGTTCTTCTAATGGATACTGAAGGAATTGTCTCGCTACTAGTAGTTTTAAAAGGGGCTTCAGCTTTTTATTATTTGTTTTTTTATAGGAAGAAATGAAGAGTCAGTTTATGATTTCTTTTATGTCTACTAAATAATTTGAGCATATTTTCCAAAACTAATTCCTGTTTGAAAAATTTATTGAAATAACGGTATTGAAGCTATTGAAAACATAAATTCTAAAACATTTAATATTCAAAGGCACCAGAAAGGTAGTTAATCGTGCTCGACCTACTCCAATATAATAACGAAAATTCAAAATAGCAATCGATCACAGCAGTTAGATATTTACTGATTAACTTGATTATTATTTTAATATGTGTCTCCTGAATTTCCGAAAATCTCCCAGCTGAACTTCTAGGAAACTTTACTTTTTTAAAACACTTTTAAGAGTGTACTAGCTGAACCCGGTGCAAGCGCTGCAATGAAAGTAGAATAAAACTGGTGCGTTTATAGTTGTTTTAGGAATGAACTTTTTTTTTTTGACTAAGCAGGGGTTCAAACCTCTATAAGAACATGCGTCTTACCCAACAAATACACGTTATGTGTTTCAGTAAACTGGATAATTCTCGTGTTTTGTTGAAATTTGTGTTTTATTTGTACGAGAGCATCCCCTACCAGAGGGGGGAGGGGTCTCCAGTAATCATAAGAACCTTTTCCGGCTCTAAAATCTCTGCATACAAATTTTCACGCCGATCGGTTCAACAGTTTCCGATTCTATAAGGGTCGGACAGACAGAAATTCATTTTTAAATATACAGAAATCCTGCCTACAAAACCCCCCACATGCCAAATTTGCTTCCATTTGCTTGATTAGTTATCAATTTATGGGAGTTATGGGAGCTCCTCCTCGCCCCCCCCCCCCTTTTGAAGGCGGAGGGGTCTCAAACCACCATAGAAACTTTTCTTGCCTTCAAAAACCTTCACATGCTAAATTTGGTTCCATTTCCTTGGTTATGTCTCGAGTTTTGCAGAAATTTGAGTTTTATTTGAATGAGAGCCCTCTCTTTCAGAAGAAGGAGGGGTCTTAAACCACTATAGAAACATTTTTTGCCTTCAAAAACATCCGCAGGCAAAATTTGATTCCATTTGCTTGATTATTTCTCGAGTTATTGAGAAATTTGTATTTAAATTGTATGAGAGCTAAACCCCCCTCCCCTCATGTCAGAAAGGGGCGGGATCTCAAGCCACTTTAGCAACATTTTTTTACTTCCTAAAACCTCCACCTGCGATTTTTTTTTCCATTTGCTTCATTAGTTCTCGAGTTATGCAGAAATTTGTGTTTCATTTGATTAAGCGCCACCACCTCCCCCCCCCCCCACCCCTCTCAGAAAGAGAAGGGGTCTCGAGTCATCTTTCTTGCTTCCAAAAACCTCCACCTGCCAAATTTGGTTCCATTTGCTTGATTAGGTCTTAGGATATGCAGAAACTTCTTTTTCTTCTGTATGAGAGCCTCCTCTTTCAGAAGAAGGAGGGTCTCAAACCACCATAGAAACATTTTTTGTCTCCAAAAACTCTCTCATGCCAAATTTGATTGAGTTTGCTTGATTAGTTCTTGAGTTATGCAGAAATTTGTTTTCATTTGTATGGGAGCCCCCCCCCCCTTCCAGAAAAGGGAGGGGTCTCTAACTGTCATAAGAACCTTCCTCGGTCCCGAAAACCCCTCCACGCAAAATTAGCAGAACGATTGTTGGAAAACTTGGAAAATTTAAACTAACACTTCACTCCATCAGTTTTTAAGAATAAAAATTAAAAAACTGAAACATAAATTTAAACTAGGAGAAGTTTGATAAAATGATTCAAGTTTTTTTTTTAAAGAATGAGAATTTAAAGAACGAATTAGTTAGTTATTTTAGTTTTTTCTAGGAAACTAACTCCTGAACTTTTGGTAGGTTTCTGTATGAATATCTGGGTCATCATTCCTGGATTTTTTGGAGATTCACAACCATACTTAGGAAAAGAAATTTCCAAACATTTTGAGAAACTTTCCCTTGAACTCCTCCGAATTTTTCCCCTTAATTTTGAAGGAAGTTTCAATCTAAGCTTCTGATAAGTGAACTTTGAGGATTATCTCTCCAAAACATCGGGATAGTTCGTTCCAGAGCTTCTAGGACGGTCCCCTTGAACTTTTAGGAATTTTCAGCCTGAACTTCTAAGTTCTCTTCTGAACATCAGGAAAATTCTATTCCGAACCTAGGGGAAGTTTGTTCCTGGAGTTCTGAGAAATTCCTGCTTGAATCACTAGGAAGTATCCTCTATACTTCTGGAGAGTTTCTCTCTGTTCTTATGAGAAGTTTCTTCCAGAACCTATGGGAGTCCTAAACTTCGACTTTGGGGAAGGTTTTGGGAAATTTCTTCCGGAACTGCTGGGAAGTCCTCTCCTGAACTTCCGAGGAGATCTCACCCGAACTTCTAAAAATTGTTATCCTGAACTTAGGGAAAATTTGTTACTGAATGTTTGAGACATTCTTACTTGATTGTTTTGGTAAGTTTATTCATGAACTTCTGAAAAGTCACATCTTTAACTTCGGAGACTTTTCCTGATTTACTGGGAAGTATGCTCTTGAACTTCAGGGATTTTTGTACCCTTGAACTGTTTGTAGATATTCCTACTTAAACTACTAAGAAGTGCCCCTTTTATGTCTGAGAATTTTCTTCCTGGCCTCCGGAGAAGTTTTTTCAAGAAAGTCTCTTCTAGCACTTATAGGAAATGCTCCACAAGCTTCTGCGAAGGTTCGTCCTGCACGTCGAGAAAGTTTCTTCATGAAGCTCTGGTAACTCTCTGTGGTGTCTGTCGGTACCGGCGGTTCTTTTACTGACTCATTACATTTTTTTTCTGTTCGGGAAGGTCGGCGTTCAGCGTCCTCTTCTTTAAACGTCTCTCCAAAAACTGGTCCAATCTGATCTCTGATGTTTCGTTATTACGCATTTTGACGTTTTTTCGTACTGATGTTCGTGTTTCTTCGTTGATTCGCTAACTCTCTTTTGCTGATAAAATAAACAGGTAGAGGTGACTCGGCGAGGAGATCGAACGTAGACGTATCTTTAGAACGTATTCTCACTCGTTTAAAATTTCAAATCACTATCGCTAGCTTAAACGACAGCGCCCATAGCGATAAAAGTAAATAAGGAAGATTGTTCTAATCAAAACAGTTAGCCATTCGACATCTGTGATGCAGTGGTACAAATACATATTTGATTATTATTTTACAATACTTATTTATTGTCGGCAACTGGCTTCTCTTAAACTACATGTAAATCCCCCATACATTTTTGGAAAGTTTTTTCCTTCTGGGAATGCGCCTCCTAAACTACAGAGAAGTTTTCCCTTACATTTTGGAATGTTTCTTCCTGAACTACTGGAAAGTTCCCTACAAAACTTCAAGAAGTTGAGTTCGGGTGAGTGTGCACTTTTTAGTGGAAGTCCTGTCAGTATAAATTGAGAAGAAATATTAGTAATTTCCATTTAATTCCAACTACCTTTATTGCTTACCTTGACGGACACGCGTATTTCGTCTACAATTTGCAGACTTCTTTAGTAGTCGATTATAAGGACACGACACTGAAGAAGTCTGCATATTGTAGACGAAATACACGTATCTGTCAAAATAAGGAATAAAAGTAGTTGAAATAAAACAGAAATTAATAACTATTCTTCTCATTTTCCAGTTTCAGGAAGTTTTTTCCTGAATCACAGAGAAAAATCAATAAATTCTCTAGAACGTTCACATAATTTTTGACAAGCTCACAGAGATTCTTGGTAGTTTTGTCAACATACTTAAAATTTTGTAGAAACTTGGATACTTTAAATTTTGTGAGAATGGCGAATGTAAGAGAGCACGCAAAATTTTCCGAAAAGTCCAGAGCATTTTATTCTCTCTAGATACAAAGAAATATTTTGCTGAATACTATTTATCATATTTATAGCACTTTTAAGAAATTGCTTTAAAATTACATGTGAAACTAACGAAAAGTTTAGAGGATTTCTGATATGCTCATATATGTTTGTATTATTTGAAAGACTCGCGCTTATTTGCCGTAAAGAGTACAGTATTTTTCGGAAAATTTTGAAATAAATCTATGATATGCATTATTAAATGGTCACTAAACGTTGAGAAATAGCCTAATGGTGAAATTTCATGAATTTTGATACCCATATTGCCAGGGTTTTCTACTTAATATGTTAATGGCCACTCTTGGCCCCACGGGGACCTATTACAGAATGGCTGTTCGAGGAACAAGTTGGCATGAGGCCCTCAATAGAATAAAAATAGTTTCAAAGCAATTGACAGCATTATTTTTTTAACTATTTATATTCAAAGGTTGTTGCATAGAGATGCAGTGATCGATCTTAGTTCAACGATTGTATCTCGAAGTTCTCTGGCTTTCTGGTTGACCATCAAAGTGTTTCCTAAGCTTCTTGTACCCTTAGCCGGAAATTTTTCAGAATCGAGAAATTTTTTTCATTTTTCGGAGGATTATCTAAGAGGTTATTCACTTTACCACATTGTGTTTGTATTTCAGTTTGTCGGAAGTTGTTTCTGTGTTTCAAATTATCTGTCAATATGCTTATTGGCAATCATGAACCTTTTTGACGTTTAATACACGCGCACTTATGCATCAATCTTAATCACATCAGTACAAGACGGTTTGGAAGATAGTGTTCACCATATGAGCAATGAATATCATTATGCTCCATATGAATGATTTTTGTATAGACTTCTTCTGCGGTTCGTCAGTGATTATCTTTCGAATATCAAGAAAGTTCGCTCTTGATCTTCTGTAAATCTATCTGCTAAAATTTTGGTGAGTTTCCTCCTGACCTTGCAAGTTTTCTCATGAACTTCTTGTTAGTCACTTCTGATTTTCTTGGAAAACCAACCTTCCGTAAACATTTGGTTAGTTTCTACCAAAACCTTTGTTACTGTCGTCTCGACTGAGTATGCAAGGAAAATTCCTGTAAACCTTTGGAAAAATTTCTCCAGAATTTCTTAAAAATCATCTTAATCGTCTTTGTTCCCGACTTTGTGACTCTTTGATTGGGAAATTCTTGCTTTTAAATATTAGGAAGTACACCCGTATCTACCTGAACTTCTCTTAGAACTCCTGGAACCTCGTGAAAGTTCTCAAGAATGCTAGCACTTCTGGATAGTTCCAACTAAACCTTTGAAAAATTTACATTGAAATCCTGAAGCCTCTCCTGACCATCGGAGAAGTTCTTTTCGTGAAAATTGTGAAGAATTCTTCTTCAACTTATAAATAGAGGCCTCTCTAGAAAGTTTCTACCTGAAATTTGGGAAAGTTTTTTACGGCGCTATATTCTTTCTAAACTTATGAACTCCGAAGAAAACTCTACCAAAACATTGAAAATGTCCTCTAGAATTTCTGGGGAAAATCCCTTAAATTTGTTGGAAGTTTCATCCATAACTCCTGAACTGTTGAGAAGTTTTCAACTGAACTTCAGGAAAGTTTTGATCTTCCAAATTTCTGAGAATTTCTAGCTCAAACTTCTTGTGGGAAATAACCCCTGCTAACTCTGAATGTTTCCATTTGTTCTTTGGAGAGGTTTATTTCCGAACTTCGAGAAAGCTGCATCTCTGGAAATTCTTAAACGATTCTTTCTGAACGTTTCGGAATGCTCTAGCACTTCTGGAAAGTCTCCAACAAAACTTTTGGGAGTTCTGGAAGTCCTTTCCTGAACTTTTAGACGCTTCGTCCTGAGCTATAGGGCAGTTTGATTTCGCCTACTTGAGAAGAGAGACGTCCTTTTTCACCCGCTTGGAGAAAGCAGATGAGAATGTGAGAAGCGAGAGACTATTATACTCACAGCAGCAGTTTTCAGCGAGAAAAGCAAACGGCATTTATAATTCTCGAAGAGCATGAATAGGTCGTTCTTTTTTCAGTAAACCCTAGGTGCCGATAATTATTTTTCACTTACTTTTTCACACCTGAAAAATGCACCAGTCTTCATGCTTGTTTTATTCTGACATTATAATTCGATATAAAGCCAATTTTTCGTCAGGTTGTGAATCCTCGTTTTTTGCTCTCTGGTTTTTGCTCCTTGTATACGATCTAGGTAGCATGTTTTCAGTGAAAAATGCGACATGAGAAAATATTTTCGTTGAATTTGAGAGAGATATTTTCGCAAATGCAAGAGAGAGGATAATGAATTATCGGCGAAAAAGGAGAGATGATAATATGACCAGTTTGCTACTCATCGACAACCCGCTTGAGAGAAAGTACTAGTTCTAGTTCAGCTGAGTAAGAATTCCGGATCTCTTGATTTTAATAGTATTGACATTTTTTTTGCTGGAAGAAAATTATTTTTGAATTCTATTCACCTGCCAAAAATAATGGTTTAGTGTATTTCTTACCTTGTTCAGCTCATTCTACCACCAAACTGATGAAAAACTCCTGTCAAAACAAACTCATACTGACCAAATGTGACATATCATTCACTAGTTTCCGATTGAGTCAACCAACCGATAAAATTTCGTCAATCTCGACATTTGTAATAGCAAATAAACCTGTCGAGCGAAGTAACTGGTCGACTCTTCTTCAAACTCCCACACTATAATCGACCCATAATAGAATACTTCAATAAATATATATATCCATAAATATTCATGTACTCGAAGGAAAACCTTAAAGCCATCTCAACTTCCTGAGAAACTCTTGAGAGTCCCATAAAACACGACAGGGTGCACTTCAACGCACGACGCCCTTCTGAGCTAACGCGTCGAAATTTATCGGAATCCCCCTCGGAGGCGGATGGTTTGGAAAGTTGGACGGGAAACTGTCCCCGGCAACATTGATTGTCGCTAACACAAAGTTACCGTGGCTGCTTTTTCTCACCGTTTTGTTACTTGCCCCTCCGTCGCTTTCTCCGCGAGGGTCGGCTCCCAACCCGGAACGTAACATCATTGACGCCTTCCGGCGCCGCCCAGTTTCGCAGGAATCCCAGCGCAACGGCTTCCGTCGACGGATTCATGGCATCACGGATAAACTTCAGTCAGCTGGGCCATCTGGGACACGACACCGGCGTCAGGCCGGGGCAAAAGCGGTGGAGTATGCGTGTGTTAGTTGCGTTCCATAATTTAATTGAAAAACTGCCTCCGGTGAAACAGTGCACCCGATGCTGACGTAGTGACGCCCAGTCTGATCGGGAGGTAGCACCTCAATCCTGCCGGCACCTTCCGGCGATCTGCCGATTTCGAGCGCCGTCACCCAGCCACAGCCACAGCGTCATTCGCGATTTTCGCGGAACTCCATCTCGGAAAAGCGACAATTCCGTCAACCGTCGGATAGAAGAGTAAGGGAATCGACCGACGACACTTACCCAACCCTGTTTGTCGACACCATCGAGGGTCAGGAACGTCTGATTGGTGATTGGTTGCCATCTCCGGATGGTACGTTACATGACACATTACCGGCAATGTTGATTTAAGGACTCAGTTGCTGTAATTGAAATAGGGATGACCTACTGGGATTGTAATTTGCAGAAGGTTTAGATTTGCACTGAAAAAAACCTGATCTGTGCAACAGCATCTCTAGTGTCGGATTGAGGGTAATAGAATATCTGAGATTATCCACGATGCATGACGTCTGTCACGTCTGGCAGCTATTCACACAACTCCGCTTCACGTTTGAATGGTGCAGATTTTTGGCTTAACTCATTCCGAACAAAACCGTTTCACTTCACGAGGTTCTAACCCCGTCACCGTTGAGCTCGATACAACCGCCAAGCGATATTGATTCTGCCGGTTGCGTCAATCACCCAATCAACCGCTGCGAGATTTGCTTTCAATGCCAATCTCGTAACAAGCGAAGCTTTATATCGACATATTCTACATATATCCATCGCATGCCGAAAGATGTAATCTGCCAGTGACGTGCGTCCAAAAGAGATAAGTTGATTACGGTTCGTCAGTTCTGCATTTCATCACGGTTCCGACCCACATCAACGAACGGCAACGAATCCAATCATAATGGTATTCCAATATTAAAGATACGCAGACACGCATGACTTTCTGGCGGTTCTGACGATGATGTGATGAGGATCGATGAATTGTTAATCCATCCACATACCACCATCTGATCATACCAATATTCAGCATAAAAAGTCACAACCTTTTCTATCGTCTTTCTCAACACCTTCAACAGACATCTGATTATTCCTGGTACAACCTTATCTGGATCCGATGCTATCTGCTGCGCCCCTGAAGACGTCGCTATCTATCGCTGCTGGAGGCTGGCCGGCCGGAGGACAAGCTGGAGTGTGAGTATTCGATTGTCATCTTCTTGTGACGATTACTTTCATCTAGGTTTTTATCTAAAATGCAATGGACGCAGGGGTCACAGGTGGTGATCCGGGATGTTGTGCAAACAGGAAAATCAGATCAGCCATGGTCCGATTTATGGGGGTATTTTGTAGCGCCCAAATCCTGGTACCGATTTCTTTTTAACTTAGTAACGGATTATACTTGCACTTAGCGAATGGTATCGTCAAGCTGAGAGTCTGAATCCAACGACTCTGTAATTTGTAGGAGATATCCTTCCGAAAGCTTTTTCTTGTAATTTGCTGCTGGTAGAAGAAAAATTACCACTACGAAAACGTTTATTTTGCTCAGATG
>JASCZW010008440.1:0-50882 GCA_034211315.2 Aedes japonicus
CGGTACAGTAAACCTTCACCGGTGTACCAAGTAGGACAGCAGGTCTATCGTCGGAATTTCAAAGAATCGTCTGCAGGGAATGCATATAATGCAAAGTTAGGTCTAACTTACGTTCCCTGTACGGTTGTTTCCCGTAGAGGCACTTCCTCATATGAGGTGGCCGATGAACAGGGAAAGATTGTAGGCATTTTTTCAGCTGCCGATCTGAAACCCGGTATATGTGAGTAGTATTTTGTCGTTAGGTCGTTTCATCGTATCCTGTGCCAGTGTCGTAATTCTCACAGGTTATTTTCGTTCTTAGTAACAGAGCCGAGTCCATGGTTAACCAATAATATATGTGATCGATCACTAAAAGTATAAAGAACAAAAGTTCGTAAAGTTAGAGACGAGATAGAGTTCAAGCTTATGTGTTAGGTGTTTGTGTAGTTGGTTTTTCGTTCCCCATAGTTCCTTTGTTCCTCTACAGGTTTAATTTCAATGCGAGTAGCGTGCTATTTGGAATAGAGAAACCGATCAAGGTTAATTAAAACAGCCAAATGTAATCGTCCGGATAGATTTTGAGCTATTTTAACCGGTTAGGCTCCGCACTTGACAAGGAATTCATCTGTAAGCTTTAAATGCTATAGTTAATTAAAATAATCAATTAATTCCCTAAACAAAGCTTTAACAACACTATCACGGCACACCACACGAGACAATTTGAGTAACAAATTGCTTTTGTGAGGCTTGAGAGACACTCTATCAACAAGTGAGATAGGAATACTGTAGCTACATTCTAGCAGTTTTAGAACATAAGGAGTGTATCGAAAAGTAGTTATAAACATTCGATGCGTTATTACGCATAAACTACTGTATATATTTTTAGCGTGTAAGCGCCATTTGCTTTGTTTACATGTCAAAAATGATTATTCGGTTCATTCATTTCCGTTGATAAAGTTGTATTCAAAATGTCGCGAATTGAATTTGAGACTAAAAAGAAAATTCTGCACACTTGGTGCACCGAAAAGGGTGTTACTTACAACCAGATTGCGAAAAGAGTAAATGTTCACCCGGCAAGTGTAAAACGCATCATCGAAAAGTTTGGTAAGGAGTGCTCCCTCAAGGATTTACCAAGAAGTGGCCGGAAACCCGGCTCCAGCAACCCCGATTTGGACCAAAAAGTTGTGGATTATATTCAACGGAACAAATTTGCCTCTACTCGCGATCTAGCCAAGAAGTTCAGGACCAGCATCGGAATGATTCAACGAATCAAGCGCAGGAATGACTTGAAGACGTACAAAAAGCAGAAAGTGCCCAAACAAACTCCGGAACAAAAGTCTCGTGCCAAAACCAGGGCTCGAAAGCTGTACAGCTGCATTTTGGACAATGTCGACCAGTGCATTTTGATGGATGACGAAACATACGTTAAAGAAGATTCAAGAACGCTACCGGGGCCGCAGTTTTATACTAAATCTGTTGGGGAACGTGTGCCAACCGCAGATACGACTGTTGCGATGGAGAAATTCGGTCAGAAGGTGCTCATTTGGCAAGCTATTTGCACATGTGGCTTGCGTTCTTCAATTTTCTATACAAAAGGAACTATAAATGCTGAGATTTATCAAAAGGAATGTTTGAAGAACAGGTTGCTACCATTGTATAGAAAGCACCAGTCCCCTCCTCTCTTCTGGCCAGATTTGGCATCGGCACATTACGCCAAATCCACTCTACAGTGGCTGACGGAGAATAACATCAAGTTCGTAGAAAAAGACATCAACCCACCAAACTGTCCCCAGTTGCGACCGATCGAACGCTATTGGGCAATAGTCAAGCGTATATTTAAGAAGGATGGTACAGTGTCCCAAAACATGACCGATTTTAAGAAAAATTGGGCAGCGGCATCCAGGAAGTGCACAAAGGTCACTGTGCAGAATTTGATGGCAGGTGTCAAATCAAAGGTACGGGCATTCTACAGAAATGAACATGATGACTAGTTTTTCCGTTTGGATCTTTTGTAAACATGTTAAGCTATAATAAACTGAAATAGTATGTTAATTTTAACCATGTTTTCATGCCTATTTTATTATTTGGAAGTTTATAACTACTTTTCGATACACTCCTTAGGCCCTCAGAAAAATAGGGTACTACGCGTAAAATAGTACTTGTTCGATTGTCGGAACAAATTTATTATTTTGTCGAATAAGGCGTCCAAAATGCTTTTTTCAGATTAGTCGAGTCAAACATATAAAGGTGTTGTCTCAAACCTGGGCTTATTTTGTTGAGAAAAAGGTCAAACGAAAATAAACTTTATTGTTGATAAAAGTTTATTTTCTAGAGGGAGTATGTGGTAGTGTTACCGTTTGAAACAATTTATTTTTGTATATATGTTTTGTATGTCGAATCCTGTATGTCTCTCTCTGTGTTTGAATTTAAATTTCTATTGCCAACACACAAAACCCCTAGGTTTAGTACAAGATTACCACAGTTCACTACCAACTGCTATAATGTAAAAGCTTCAGGAGATGACTAGATGGAAGGTGGAGAAATGAGCTGAAAAGATAGGCTCGGGCACTTGCCAAGAAAACCTCATCGAGAGCAGACAGCTTTGAAAGTTCATCCAAAAGTTTAATCTTAAGTGTTATACAGTGACTAGCCACTCTATTAAACTTGAAAAAGGGAGCAATTTGGATCAGGTATGGTTTTGAAGAATCGTTTGGTTTTGGTGGCTAGGTGATAGATGAAAAGGACCTATAGACGTTTCTCGTTTGTCCTGTAGGACCCGTTATTCCACAAGCATAGGACGTCCGGTTTGCCAGAGACTCGTGTTGTCTGAGCATTCGACGTCCGGTCTGCCGGAGCACCCGTGAGAATCCGAGAGTACGTCCGATCAACCTGATCGGGACGTTTCTATCGCCGAGAACCCGTCAAGAAGCCACTTCGAAGGGCGCGCTATCGCCCACCATCTTCGAAAACGGGTGGCGTCATCCCACGGCCACCTGAGATCGCCATCATTATCATTTTCCCGCCGCCCTGCTGCTATTCACCCACGTTACCCATCACCGTTTTCCGCCGCCAAGCCAATAATCGCCAGAATTTCCCGCCGGCTACCCGAAATCGGTAACAGATTCACCGTCACACGGCGCTACACCGTGCGCCATCTTCACCACCACGCCATACGCCATCTTCACCACCACGCCATACGCCGTCTTCCCCGCCATCCTCAACCGACAATTCGAGCAGTTGCCGACCGGTTCGGCCAGTTAAGTACCACACACCATACACGATTCACACACACACAGTTTGTAAAAGTAGGAAAAATAAAACGAAAAATTATAATCACTAGCTTTTCTCTCATCTTACAAAATCACGAGTCCTGATTAGTAAAGTGGTTAACACCAGCCGACCTTGAGACTAGACATAGTTCTCCAGATTGCGCTAGCCATCAAAAGAGGTCGATGTAGAACCCACCCTCACGGGTAGACCGTTGCTATAGCCAAGTCTACTGAGGTGTTTGAATTAAATAGTTTTGTTACGGTACCCCTGCGTAACAACTTTGGTTATTGGTTCAAGCCTTGGAGCGCGACTCTTCCGGATTTTCTCAGATTTAGAAAAAAATGATGTAGAAGGAGATGTTCGCTCATCACCATGAGGCACCAAGTTGAGCACCAAATTGAGCGAAAAGGGCATGTGTACAGTGGTACTCGAACCAACGACATTTTTGCCTAACATCCCACTGCGGGGTAGGTTGAAGCACGGACTAAGTCCGCCACTTCAACAGGCCATGCCACAACTACAAAGAAACCCAGTTTAAAACAATGTTGCATCCGTGTTTCAAATCGCGTTGAAAATAAAACAGAGCTGTCGAGCAGTTGTAAATCTGTTGCAAAAATTTGCTCGAAAAGTAGAACTGCAACACAACATTGGGAATGGCTTGTTTCAGTTATAGTTGTAAACTAAAACAGCCCATACAACGTAGAACAGCTTTGGGAACGGCCTTAGCGTTGGGAACGGCCTAAGAGTTCTACACTCTCGTTCCATTCTACTCAATAATTGAGTGGAATTGTATTCCTTTCTCTTTTACTCGCACGTAATTGTTACCACAGCCAAGTTTAAATGTCAGCGTGTGTAAAATTCCGCAACCGTTAATTTAAAACGAATCGCCAAATGACATTAAGCAACTAGTTAAAAGCAAATCTGTCAGTTTTGTTGCCGCTATGGGGCATCTAATTGCACGTCAAAACATCGTGTCAGTATCAGGTGGCGTGTGGCGAACGTCGGCGTCAAGGGGTGCGTCGCTTAGAACAGTGTGCCAGGCACTCCGTAGTAGAAAATCTTACACCATAACGGAACATGTGTGGCACTATGTGGCACACTTTTGACAGTTGTATTTCGTGAAGATACAACCTGGCAACCCTGAAAAATTTACGTTTCAAATTGTTGTGGTGTTGTTTTGATTTGTTTGTTTCGCAATGGAAAATGATTAAAAGTGAACTTTTGATCTACCTGTTAGTTGAATCGAAATTTTGAATGAAACAATGAATGAGGTTAGTGATTAAATTAATAAGTCGTGACATGATATCACTTATCAGCTTTAATTAAAGACACATTTTTTGAGCAAATGGGAGGCAGGATATGGGACCATAATCCTCCATATCCTAAATATTTTGAAAAAGCAGAACGTCTGCAGCCAGTCGCTGGCTAAGGTAATAATCGAGAAGATCCGGAGGACATGCGGATCATGTCTGGGAACCTTTGTGAAGAAGCTGTTGCTGGTGGAACTCCGTTAAAAGAAATTTATGGAGAAACATGCTTATGAAATCCTGCTGAACTCTGGTTTCTTAGCAGAGAATTATCTGCCATATGCATGGGCAAATATCTATGTTGTAGTGTTCGATGGACAAGAAAGGAAACTGGCACATTCACAGCCTTACCAGGTATAAAGCTTGTAGTACACTGTTTGTTCAATAGCCAAATATTTGGCATAGGCAGCTAGACAGCTGACAGATATCATAGATGTTTGTCAGATGCCTATCTGCCTATGACAAATATTTGGCTATTGGACAAACAGTGTACTACAAGCTTAACAATAATGTTCATTTTGGAATGCCAGAGATGTTCATCAAAGAAATGACACCGAACATATACTATAGTGAAAAAGTTGTAAATATTTGACGAAGGTTGAGAGAAGGGAAATCCAACATGCTGAGAAAGAAGATAAATCAATTATCAATATACAACAGTTTATAGGAATTCGCACACTAACTTTTAGCTAATCATTTCTTGAGCTCCATTCTTTATCCATCCATCACCAACAGCACCAAAGTGGCTGTCTAAACACAAGTTAATGAAAACCTCGGTTTCCGCATTAAAAACCTTGTCCGAGATCTAAATCTTGAAATCAAAACAAAACAGGCGTAGCCAAAATATAAAGATTCAACTGTCAAATTACCGTGGCACACGTGAGCACCTATTGGCACTACGATCGAAAATCACAACGCTTTGTGGCACACTAAAAAAATGTGCACAAGACATATTGTACTGAGCGACTCACCCCTTGGTCGGCGTGAAATTTTGACTTGCTAGCAGATACCGTAACTTCACCACATCAATGGGCACCTCGACTAAGTGAACTACCGGGCGTTAGTGATGAAGCGATCGCTTACGCTAGCGAGTGCTAGAGATTTGAAAATTTACACAAAGTTATCGACTAATTTTGGTCTCGCTTAAACGTCTGTCTGTGATGTTACTTAATGCTCTCATCTAATTTTCCGTTAGAAAAAAAGGACAATACAAATGAAAGAGAGGGTGTTTCGAGCGTGTTCTTAATGAATGTTCAAGGTTCTACCTACACGCTATTATTAGGACAGGACTACTCATATTGAGTTGAAATGTTATGGGTCTAAGCCGAGTTCACCTTATTAGATGTGGTAAATTTAATATTAGACACAATCATCTTGAGTTCTGTCAATGCAGTGCATTTTTCAAGCTTAAAATTTTAAACAAATAAATTCTCGCTAAACTAGACCAATTTGGAATAGGAATCATAATAGAAAAACTGAGTGGTTTTCTGTACAAATGAGTGGTCTTATAATAGTGTGTTGTGTGTTTGATATTTTAAGTAATTAAAATGTGCTCACTTGTACTCGAGGTATTTAAACTGTAATCCAATGAGTTTATTAGTTATTTAGGATGTAAATTGAAGTCTAAATATATTTAAGGGGATTTTAAATACTTAACATGTCCTTAATGGCACACGAGGTACTGATATGGATTTCTTAGGTATTTAAAATTATTGAAAAGTGTAATAATGTTTGTAATAAGAATTTATTTTGAGTATCGAAATCTGCAGTTGTTATCAAAATAATCGATCAGTACTTAAAAGTTTTTAAATTAATCTAAAGTATTACAAATGTATTTAACTGTACTTTTAGGATTCAAATTTTAATAGAAATGTATTTCTTAGCACTCAAGGTATGTAATTGTAATAAAGGTGTATTTAAAGTCTCAAGTGGGTATTCTGACGTACTCAAAGTATAATTAGCCGTATTAAACGCGTATTTTTAATACTTTCAAAACGTGTGTGCTGTACTCAAATGTTCTTGCGCGCCCCTCGGGCATTCAATCAATGAATGCCTAAATAAAATACTTGTACTTGTTTTTATTCATGCTTTTTTTTTAAATATGGATTCGACTTCTTTACAAGCTCTTAAATGCTCGCCTCAATGCTCCATGCAAACAAAACGATTGTCGCCGTTTGAATTGACGATCTGGAAGCATAATTATGAAGCATTGAATTATTTATATACCAAAAATATCATTTGTCTTAGCAGATCGCAGCTAGCCGTGCTTCTAAACTGGCGTGTTTTGTTTTTGCTGCGTCGTTTTCGCGAACAAAAATTAAACAATAATTCGGTATTTAACTCTAACTTACAGTGAAATCATTAAATATAGGCGTGCTTTGGGAAAGACGTAGTGATTACAATCGACAATTTTTACAATTTTTTTTTTCATTGTAACCTATTTTTCTCCAGAACAACCCACTGTGCACTAGATAGCATTTTCAGTCAGCTATAACATAAGAATAATTAAAAAATTATTGACATGTAACTTTTAAGGGGAAATCTATGTTTTAGTTCAAAACACAAAAACCAAACTTTTTTTACTCTTCATTTGATTTGGCCAGAAAATTCACGACACTGCGAGCCACTTTGACTCTCGGAATATCTCTCATAGTTCATGTATGCCAATCGTAAATTAGAGATCGCATAAGAGTAGACATAACAACATATGATTGAGAGAGTCTCTTCTTCTCTCAGTAACCAGTGGTTTAAGCAATTTACTAAGCACTTGGTAAAAACAACTATCTCACTAGTAGCTATGTTGCAGCATACGTATAAAAGCGTGAAGTTCATAACTCATTGCCCTTTAGAAGTTATTATCGAAACTTCAAATTCATCACCTTGCACTAGCAAGCAGAAAAAATACTCGCTAATTAAATTTCGAAACATTTCGAAAACCCGAATCACCCCAAACACGACATCCAATCGATCCAATCGATCAAGTAGTCAAGCGCTGTCCACCATTCTCGGAACAAACGAAACCATAGTAAGCCTCGCCGCCGCGGCCGCATACCGGCTGTCGATCGTGGCCTACTAGGTCGGCACTGCCAGACGACGACACATGACGATCAAGCGCGAGCAGAGTTGAGTTTGTAGTTCCCTCATCCACCCACCCACTTCGCGCGAACGAGCAGGCATGGCGGTATCACACAACACATGATGATTGGCTTTTTATGTTTTACTTTGGCAATGTTTTGCATTTTTCCTTGTCGCTTTTTTTTCCCTGCATTAATCCAGACCAACAGCAATTCCAAGCTGCTGATCCATCGAGGGAGACCTCAAGATTGAACTTCGCAGATTATGCCCCGGTCGGAATTGATTAGAGTTTTTTTTTTTTGTTTCTTGTTTTCATACAAGCTCATCCCTCAACACGGTGATCGAAGAATGCGAATTTTGCTCTCGTTTTGCGTCTCCTTCGTTCTCGCCGATGGTTGCTGGTTATGTTTGGGTTGCTACGATCAGAACATGTTCTTTCGCCTACTTGGATCGAGGAAGCTGCGGTTGCTGAGGAGCTAAAGCGAGAGTTGATGATGCACATAAATTAGACGCGAAATTGACAATGGGGGCTGGGCTGAATTTAATAAGTTTTGCAGATGACGACGACGACGAATTCAATCAAATGGAGAGACTGAGATCGGAAACTGCATGGCACGCATCTCGGTGTCGGGGAAAGAAAAAGAGCAGAAGGGGTTCGCTTCTTGTTTTTTGATTTAGTGCACTACTCCGGAATATTATTGGGAGAAGAACATCTCCGGTGAGCCAATTATAAAGCTCTTTATATATTCATGAAGGAATTGTGGATGATTGGTCTGGAGAGCGCGCTACGAAGCGTTGCAGTTGCGGGAAGTGGACATTTATGGCCATTGGGTGGGTTAATTGTTCCAAGCGATTTTTGCATTAATTATTTTCCGAAGCGGAAAAGCCCGTGGGCAAAGTAATTTTCGTGTGCGGCCAATTCTAATGACCCGGGGACAGTCGGGAAAAAGAAGTAGTAAAACATCGTGGATGGAATTCACCACCGAAAAACTCCACCACGCTTAGAAATTAGATCGTAAGCAGCAGGAATTTTTACATTCATCATGGAAACTTCTGCAGAGGAGAGTCCAATGTACAATTACATTTCGCTTGCTTTAACCAACACCATTTCCTGCTGCGAATGTACCTAATTACATGCATGGTGCTGCCAGAAAAAAAGCCAACTGCCCCTGAAAACGCAGGATGCTGCGCCAAACGCGTTCAGCCGACAGTGAAAATAACAGGTTGCTTCGATGATCACCACCGGGACCTCCGAAAAAATGCATCTTGAGCGCAGCCTGAAAGCAGCATCACCGCAGCAAACGACGTGGTGACTTTAGGTCCCGATTGGTTCGATGAGGACGCACTGTGCCACCCATGGAAAGCTGTTGGAGCAAGCGAGCGAGCAAGCGGACGGCATTCCACTAAAAATGGTAATTATTGTGACCGATAATGACAAGCTTCGAAGGATGATGGGATCACGGGATTCGGGATGCGTCGCAAAAATTCGTCTCGCATGTTCGTTACGTCCTTAGGTCGGAGGCAATTTTCCGCGTTGGGAAATTATAGGGCTAGCCAGAATAAGGCAACTCTTGAAAGACCATGCAGCTCCGTCCGTTTCGAAAGTGTGCAAATTGCGTGAGACAAACGTGAATGTCAAATGGTTCTCGGACCGGTGTGGTGAGGCATTTTTGAAATATGAAAAAAAATAAAAATGTCCATTTCCGTTCACTAATGGTGGAGGTATAATTATTAGCATAGAAGGATTCACGCCTTGATCTTGAGAACCATATGCTGGGAGTTCAATCAATGTCAGACTAATAATGAGAAGAATGTAAACGATTACCAAAAAAGGGATTGTTAAACGATTACGTTTCTTGAAGTAATGTATGGAAAACCGTTGCTGAACCAAGTTTGTAGTTCATTCAAAAAAAATAAACCAATATATATCCTCAATGTGTAAAAACTGGTGCTCCAGTACCGGTATGTTGTACACAAGAGGTGGGTGCATTTAAGTTCAAAAACCTTCTGATCCGAAGGGCACGGAAATGGAATATCTGATCTAACGGTACAAAAACTGATTTGTTTTTGTTAACATCCCTGTAAACTATCTGTTCAGTCGAGTTCTAGCGCTTAACGCGATCGGACGTGTTTTTTTTTCCTTAGTGTGATCGGGCAAGTCGTGTACGCTTTCGGACGTTGACAAGCTGATGGGAGTGTTGAAGCTGGAGCGGCGGAGATGCGAAAATTCCCCTCTTATTTTCGAGTGCTGAACATAAAAAGAACCAGCAGTCGCGGTAGAGTGGTGTTTTGTGTGTGTTTTGTTTAGCAACGGTGAAAAGTGAAGAAGATTATGCCAGCCATGTTGACCATCGTTTGGTTATGGCGTGTACCAGTGCGTGGTGTGTGTATGTGTGTTAATGTTGGAAAATAAATTAGGTTCTAACGGATGTTGAGAAAACCTATGCTTGTGTTCGTGATAGTGTGAGATTGATAGCTGGCTCACATATCTGCAATTGAATACGGGATAAACAATTAAGCTAAGTATTGTATTTAAGATAGTCCGGCTCCACTAAGAAATGTAGTGTAAGAATGAGAAACAAATAGTTTAGAGACTGGGTCGGTCATTTGTGTGTGTAGTGTGTGATGTGGGGGAGCGGATTCGCATTTTTCTGTTTGCCTCTCTTTTCTTCTGCAATTTTTTTTTGCGTTTTGCTGCTAGCGGAGAGTGAGTTGGATTATTGACCGTGCCGGGATTTGCGTCGAAAGTGGAGAGAGGAATACGAAAAAAAATCCTTCAGATAAAGGGTTTTCTTAGAATTCAACTGTTACTTTCATACATTACCGTTCTCTGGTAGATTTTGCGTGTTCTGAGTGGAGCTTTATGACTGTTATTCCACGCACACTTGTGCACCATCTGAATCCAGTTAGTGGAAGCGGGAGGGGGATAGTTATGTTAAATTCTTGTGTCACCCAGCATCCTTTCAAGAAGGCAACACCACATGTGTTTGGTATTAGGCAGTACTTTTCTTCAAACAGATGGTGAGGGTCAGTGCTTTGTGACGTAAATAATCATAATAATAATAATAATAATAAATTCATTTATGCATGTTATGTGTGGACTTCTTCAGAATGCTGATTAGTTAGAATTTGCAGGTTCGGTGTATTTTATTTCAGCATTTTAGGTTCATCTTGGTGTAATTGATAAATATGATCCTAAGTGTGCGGGGCGCGAATCGAGACGTGAAAAAAATTGTCTTGTCATTTTTCCTCAGTTTTGATTTTATTTTTATTTATATTTTACTTTAAATTTCGGTCGTGGAGTGCTCTCCAGAGTATGCTTCCATTGATTGTTACGGGAGTGCCAACCGACAAACATATTTTGTGCGGTGCCCCTACGTTGTCCTTGCTTCAATTGTATGTGTGCTTTGCCCAATGCCCTGTGATGTGGATCATTCGTTTCAATGAAATCTAGCATGTGAAGATTTCCGACAATGTTTCGACGTTATCAACTGTGATTCTAGTCGGATTATGAAGAAGTTTTCGAATAAACTATACCCGTGTCTTCAAACTTCAGCTGGAGGTTATGGGCATTGCTCGATGCTAGTTGCCTGATCGGGTTTTTGGATAGGACACGTAATGAAATGGAATTCAGCTAAGTACTATTTACTTTTTGTATTTTGTGAAATCAGTTTAGCTCCCGTAATACACTAAATACGTACAGAACATTGTTTGCTGGCTAAGGTGGCAGGTATAATTGATTTATAAAATACCTGGTTCAAACTTTAGTTGGCAACGGTGGTTCTGGATGAACAGTTTTGTTTCTATTCAAAAAAAAAGTAAAACAAGAAGGTGAGATCATTCCATAAGCAAAATGCCATTTTTTACTAAATACGACCAGGGCATCGTCCGCTGGCTATTGCCGCGGGTATTGTGGGTTTCCCAGGTACCCGGTTCAAGCTTTAGTTGGTGACGGTGGCTCTTCTTGACCTTCTATTCCTGAGTTGTAAGTGTGAATAAGGGCGTCTATGTAATGTTTTGCTGTACCTGTTGTGGACTCCCAGTACCTCCCATTTCCCCAAAAGCTTTGAGAATAACTTGTGTTGCCTCAAAAGCTCTCCTTTTTATTGTATTGGCCTCCATAACAAAAAGGGCACCATTGCAGAGCATATGATTGATCAAATTATTCGCAGTTCTACTCGCCCAACGCCCCCGGTTGGGTGAGGGATAGAGGATGACACACACACACACACATCTTGGTGTAATTGATAAATATGTTAGATTTACGCTTCCTCAGCTTGGTAATAATTTTCATCTTCTTTCATCTAATTTCTGGGTATTTGGGAGTTTTAACCCACCTATTCCACGCTGTGTGGAATGTATGTTGTTGCTGATTGTTGCTGAGCTCATGGTTTTAAAACTAATATCATTTTTATATTTAGTTAATGGTTAAGACTACAGTAGCTGCAACAGATTAAGTCTTTGATGAGAGGGTGAGATATAATTTCACTATCGTGAGCGTAGTATAATTTTTCAATGGTATATTTATTAGTTCATATAAATATTATCCGTTATGCTATGATATGATGATCAAACATTTCAATTTATATCATTAAATTAAATCATTTTAGTATCTCGACCTCATGATCCATTAAAAATGGTTATTTCGATGCAAGTAAACGGATTAGCACATCGAAGATTGGATATACTGTTCTATATATGATTTATACATCCAAATTCCAAAGTTTTGTAAATTACTGTTCATTCCATTTTTTATTTCTTGTTACTAAGATTTGTGTTAACTTTCAGGTGCATAATGAATGGGCAGGTTTTTATAAAATTGCAGCTGGACAACAATCTGCAAACATGTAATGACGCATGTATTTTTATTTTCATTTCATATCATATATTTTATATTTGATATACTATTCTCTATGACATTATATATTGATCTAACAGTCGCATCACTATCATGACTAAGGTTTCATAAATTATGGTAGTATTGTCTTATCATTTTGACATTATGGACTGTATACGATTAATTATTGTCTTATTTATCCAACGGTCATTTTGATCCTTTCTTCTCCCTCTTACGAATTTGAAGTGTCAAGTGCGACCCCGGTAAGGTAGCATGCTGAAAACTTACCGTATCACAAAAAATGAAAGTATTCTTTATATGGTACATAATTTCGGATCATCCATGGATTGTACAATAATTTTAATGATAATAGCAGTGTCTAAAATTGCGCATGACTACAATCGGCATACATGCAGACGATACAAATATAATTTTTATTATCGTTTTATATGATAACATCCCTCCACAATATTTTTTGTACTATTTTCAGCTTCGCATTTATGTAAGAATAGCAGTGGTACAGAGATGGAACCAGGGTGCGGTGCGGCAATCAAGTAGGGTGAATGTTAACACTATCCACCTGAGTTCTTTTGAAATTTATAATTCTGTATATTTCATTACATTTATTACGCCAGAAAGGTAAATTTCTCTCAGGTACCATACAGTTTAGGAGAGGAGGTCTTGCGGTTATAGGATGATCATCTCCTGGTAGAAGCAGCAGTAAGAATGGGGATCAATTTTCAGCTGTATCTAGCACCGTCGGAGTTGCCTTCTCGAAAATAGCAGATGTGTAGATACTAGTATGTGTTATTATATGATGCATGTTTTTTACAAGCTCTAGCATGTTTTCATTAATAGAAATGTTGACGACTCTCTCGACCTCTCAACCTTTAATTCCTTCATTATATTTTCCATTAAATGGCGTAATATGACCTTAACATTTCAGTACACGATCATCAACTACTATTTGAGCGGTTCAGAGGAACACAGCTGTTCATCATTATTAAATGCATATCATAAATATGATATTATGGAAGAAGTAATAAAATAATTAATAAAATTTTAATTGCGTCAGATTGGTGATCTGGCCGGTATAATTATTTTATTGCATTATATCAAATAATAATCAAAATTAATAAATGCTCTTCATTCCAGAAGGTTACATATCTATATGGCACGATTAAATACGAAATAATATAATATTATGGTTTTATATACAATTGAATGCTTTATTGATATTTATACCTCAATGAATAACAAGATGACCTTCACATTCCAGAGATACAGTCATCTATCAGTGATACAAAGTGGTACGAAGCTGCATATTATTATTACTGCCTTAATATTATTATTTCAGCAGGTTAATTAATTTATTTTAACATGGTTATCATAGGCTCGTGAACTCCAACTATTACATATTTTAACTAAATATCCTTATATTATTTTTTGCTCTACTATATATTCATATATAACATATTATTATTACATTACATCTATATTTATATAAATATAATAAATACTGGGTTGGGAGGGAGCACAAGGGTATCATTCAAGCTGAAACTGGACGATGGTTTGATTGACTGCCTGAGTCTAGGAGGGAACAAATAGTATCATTTCTTATCCTACCGATTCGAGTGTGGTGCTGCGAGTTCTACTCCAACAGTTTCAGGGAGAGTGACGCGCCCTTCTTAACAAGCCATCCTGTAGAAAGCTTAATGAGTATTGCGAATTGTGTTATTCGAATTGTTGGATCATATCGTTGGAAGGAGATTCTCAATTTCCCGTGGATTTCGTGTAAGTGTCTGTTTACGGGTCCACCCCTCCGTTTTTGGCCCTTCATACAGCGATAGTGCGAGTTCAGATCGGTGGCCCAATTTGATCTTGCTATTAAGTGGAGCTGCATCCAAGCCAAGGGCTAGAGGGGATGGTGGCTACCATACATACATACATACAACACAAAAACCAAACTTGTTTTTACCGTGCATATTTTCTCCATATAGCACCAACAATTGTCTAAAACTTCGCCGAAGACACCAAACCAATCGGACAAACCGTTTCCGAGATACAATTTTTTGAAGATATCATGTGCATTTTTCATAGGCCCTTCTCATAAGTAAGGCTAGATTCAAAATGGTGCATGCAAGTATGCAAAAATTTCCCACTTGTTCGTGGAATCGCTCTACAGTGAACCAATTTCAAATCGCTAGTTGCATATTGATTGTTCTGTCCGTGTGCGATCAAGGGCATATATTTTGTTCACTCAATTCTGGGGAATTTAATCATTTTTAAGCTTTCAACTCAGATATCAAAACCTTTCGTATTCTTCAGGGCAGCACAAATGCATGTCTTTACGTGTTAGAATTTATATTTATTTGTTGTTTGACATCAACAGGCTCAATGTGGCTTCAATGATGTTGAAAATAAATTAGGTCAAAGCGTAGGGTCAAATAATACAATACACTAAGGTTTTTTTTGCACGGCGGATACGTTCCACTTTTAGTATGGAGCCGTGTAAAAGAAGAATAAATAGAGTTGATAAATTCACATGCTTAACCAATTTATATTGCTTCGATTTTGTTTCTATGCGTTGCCATGCAACGGTCAAAACACAGTTTTTAAACCAGTATTTAGTAAAAGTAAAAAAAATTGAATTTTTTGAAAAACTGCCATATGATTACTTTTGGCCCAAAACGTAAAATGTGAGTTGAATCAGGTCGATAAGTTGTTCCGTTCTGGAGTTATGGCCGAAAACAACCCGTGTAAAAAAAACCTTAGTGTACATATACATAAATGTGGTCATATAGTTATTCAAGACCGGAATCACCATGGAAAAACCTATTAAACCCCCGACGCAGCATCTGGCGTGAAAGGTGAAAGTCGAACAGATGAGAGGCCCTGTTGAATACTCGCTGTAACCCACGATGGCACTGTTCATGCTGTAGTTGGTTCGGCGGAGAGGTAGTCTTAGCGTCATATTGTTACGAAGCGCTCTAGACTGAACGTTTATATTTATTTGCTTCAGGATTGCAGTGCAGTCTATTCTGCCTTGTAATGTATCTGCAATAAGAAGCGTCCTCGAGGTTTCTCTTCTGGTACGGAGAAGCTCCGGATCGATCAGCTGGCAACTTTCTTAGAGCAAATCGAAGAAAGCGTCGTTGAACGGACTCGATTCTCTCAGCACCATTGTTGTAATTTGGGTTCCAAACTGTAGAACAGTACTACTCCAATGTGGACCGCACCAGCGAACATTACAGTGATTTGATGCAGTAGTCAGTAGATGTCGGAGAATTTTGTTGCTATCCTGAACATGAAGCTCAATGTCCTCGACGCCTTATCAACCACATACGAGATGTGTTGCTTGTATGAAAGTTGAGAGTCCAGAATAATTCCGAAATCTTTTACTTGATAAACACGATCTATAGTTGGTCCTTCCAGTCTGTAGGTAAATATGATCGGTTCTTTCTTCCGAGAAAACGTGATTACCTAACACTTCGCCAGGTTAACTACAATTCTGTTTAAATTACAGCAGCTAGCAAAAGCTTCGAATTGACGTTGGAGGAAGATGCAGTCGTTGGTCGCACGAACCCGAAAGTAGATTTTAAGATCGTCTGCATACGACAGTCGTGGGCCTTCGATGACCAAATTCACATCGTGCAAATAAATTAGGAAAATCAATGGTCCCAGGTGACTTCCTTGAAGTATCCCTGACGTGGCAGGATAAATGCCAGATTGGCAGTTCCCAATAGTGACCGTCAGCTGTCGATCTGTCAGATATGAGTGAAACCAGCGCAGAAAGTTGCAGCTTACCCCAATTTCTAGTTCTAGTTCTAGTTTCGCAATCGCAATGGCGTGGTTAGGCTTGTCGAAGGCTGCTGACAAGTCGGTATATATGACGTCAGTTTGAGCTCGTTCAGCCATACCAACGATAAAGGAAGTCAAACCGTGTTGATCATAACTCAGATATTGCTTGCAATGAGAAAGTAGAGGCTCCATGACGACTAACTCAAATAGCTTCGAGATCGCGCTCAACGAAGTGATTCCACGATAATTATTTATGTCTCCTTTGCTTCCTTTATTGTGGACCGGAAACATATTTGCAAATTTCCAGCAGGACGGGAACACTCCTCTTGCGACGGAAATTTGGAATTGGCGAAGCTACGGTGTCAGTAAGCAGGTAAGGTGTCTCTTCAGGAATACTGACGGAACACCATCGGGTCCAGGATTGTAGGACAACTTGAGTTGTTTTGCGGCGGTTGTAATTCTGTCATCGTTGCTATTGATTGCACCCAGAGTATGACCGTGGCACGTTGTTCGCTGCTGATGTAACATAACACAGTAGCAGAAGTGCCGCCAAAGTCTCGAACGTGGTTACCTTCCACGGCGACAATTAAAGAAGGAGCTAGCTTTACTAGTGGAGTTGGAGCCATAGAGATGAATGGAGCGGTGTCATGGGCGCGTACAAAGCAGAGGTCTAAGCTTCAGATGTTCTCGTTTACAACGTGACTGATTTGAGATAGCGTGGCTGCACTATAGTTATCGAAAAGACTTACTGACCCTGTGTGAAATACAGAGCGTTTTGGGTCTGGATAGAGTAAGCCGCTGTGAGACGGTTTCCACGACATACCAGCTAGATTGAAGTCGCCAAGGACGATCATCTCGTCAATAGGAGTTGCATTCTCCATTATCCCGCAAACGGACCGGCAATGGGTTTCGATTAGATCGTTGTCGCAAACCCAGTCAGGTGCAATATATACCGCACATAGGTACAGTGTGCGATCACTCAGATTGACGGCGACCCAGACTTGTTCCACACACCTAACTTTCTATGACTCTTGCCTTCAAGTTGGATCGAACTGCCACGAGAACACCACGTCCAGTAGACTTACGGCTGTTACTCGAATTTCGGTCGCAACGAAAGACCTCATACTCACTCACAAACGCTTGAGGGGAGGCCGTTCGGGAATCAAGCCAAGTTTCGGTTAGTATAATCAGATCATAGCAGTGATCCGATATTGTCAGTCGAACTAGAAAAATGCAATAGGTAGTATAAGAGCCCGTTCGGTGCATAGCCTTTTGCCAGACAAGGGAATTTCCCCCCTTGCCTACCCTGCATGGGGTAGTATGGCAAAGGGTTATGCGCCTGATCGGATACTACCGTTCAAAAGCCCAATTAAGGTATGTTCACTTTTGAGCGATTATAGGTACTTTTTAACGATCTTTAGGTATTCTGAGCTTAGCGTGTACGCTCGTATGAGCGTGTATGTGAGAATACTATGACAGCTGGCAACATACTTTACCTTGTTTTCAAGGTACTTTGGTTTTTGTTTGAACAACGAGGGAACGGCATGAGCATAACAAGATCTGCCAGCCCGTTTACTGGGGAGTGCTCAGTCGAAAAGGATCGTGTTTACTTTTAGAAAAGGACACTGCAATGAAAAAATATTTGTATCAGCTGTTCCATTTTATCATTTGTCTTAGGTTTTTTTTTGCACAATTTTTTCCAACCCGTGTAAATAAAACCGTGCTTATTCCGAAATCCATGTAAAAATACCGTGCTTATTCCGAGATCCGTGTAAAAATAACCGTGTTAATTTCGAAATCCGTGTAAAAAAAACTTTGATAACATGTTAAGTCTTTTGCAATGAAAAACACTTAAAAGATTTCCCAAACAGTGGAATGGATAGCAAAACAAGTTACAAGAGTCAAGCGAGGGCCCCCGGGCCAGAACACAATAAGACCGGAGTGAATGTGTGTGGGGATAATACAAGTACATTCATGATGACATATCTCGAGACCCTTAATATCTGCAAAGGTGCGGTCTTGAGTAAAGTTGTTCAGAAGGCCAAGGGCATTCGAAAAGTGAACTGTTTTGTTTGGAATTCCACTGCTGCGTTTTGCTAGTGAGCATGCAAAATTAAGCATTTTCAAATTGTTCGACTTGTTCTGTGTGGGAATAAGTATTTATGTGTCAATATAGGTGTGTGACTGACTGAGCCAAGAAAAAAAACATATTTTTTAGGAACCTACTGGTCTTAGAGTTAGTCTATGGTTATATGTTAGTAAAATATGCAATTTTTGTTTAATAGTAAAAAAAATCATGGCTCGATTTTGACGTATGTAAGATCAAGTGAAAAAAAACCCAATACCCAAAACTAACGATACAAAATCGGTAATATTTAACGCTTATCTTCCATCAATACTACTACTCAATATTAGATAATCTGTATTTACGCATAATTAAGGTATGTTCACTTTTGAGCGATTATAGATATTTTTTAACGATCTTTAGGTATTCTGAGCTTAGCGTATACACTCGTATGAGCGTGTATGTGAGAATACTATGACAGCTGGCAATATATTTTACCTTGTTTTCAAGGTACTTTGGTTTTTGTTTGAACAACGAGGGAACGGCATGATCATAACAAGATCTGTCAGCCCGTTTACTGAGGAGTGCTCAGTCGAAAGGGAACGTGTTTACTTTTTGAAAAGGACACTGCAATGAAAAAATATTTGTACCAGCTGTTCCATTTTATCATTTGTCTTCGGTTTTTTTCCAAATAAAACCGTGCTTATTCCGAAATCCATGTAAAAATACCGTGCTTATTCCGAGATCCGTGTAAAAATAACCGTGTTAATTCCGAAATCCGTGTAAAAAAAACTTTGATAACATGTTAAGTCATTTGCAATGAAAAACACTTAAAAGATTTCCTAAACAGTGGAATGGATAGCAAAACAAGTTACAAGCGTCAAGCGAGGGCCCCCGGGCCAGAACACAAAATAAGACCGGAGTGAATGTGTGTGGGGATAAGTGGGGATAATACAAGTACATTCATGATGACATATCTCGAGACCCTTAATATCTGCAAAGGTGCGGTCTTGAGTAAAGTTGTTCAGAAGGTCAAGGGCATTCAAAAAATGAACAGTTTTGTTCGGAACTCCACCGCTGCGTTTTGCTAGTGAGCATGCAAAATTGAGCATTTTCAAATTATTCGACTTGTTCTGTGTGGGAATAAGTATTTATAGGTGTGTGTGTATGTATGGTCGTACCTGTGTATGTATGGGTGTGTGTGTTTGAAAACCACGTATGTGTTTATGTGAAGGTGCGTATAAATGAACGTGTGAGTGAGTGTACGTATGTATGATTTTAAATGTGTTTATGTGAGTGTGTGTATGAAAATGCAAATGTGTTTGTATGCATGTAGTAATGTGTTTTAATAATATGCATGTATAAATGTGTAAATGTGTATGTATGTATGTGCGTATGCGTGTATGTGTGAATGCGTGTATGTGAGAATATACGTATGAATTTTTGTTTGTACGTATGTATGCATGAGTGTATGTATATATGTGCGCATATGTACATACATATGCAGAACAGCAATGTGACGCGATCCTTTAATGCCTGGGACAGACATACAACGTACAGCGTTGTATTCCTTTAGCCTAGTACGTGTTTTTCGGTACTGGATTAAAGTATTTGACAGTTCGTACAACGCTGTACGTTGTATGTCTGCCCCAGGCATAAAGCTTTGAACCCAGATGCCGTACCTTCAGTTGAAGGTACGGAACTTCTACAAGGCTTGTTTACGTTACTACAAGCTGGTACGTAACTTCTACAAGCTGCAGGTGTATCTGATGATACGCATTTTTCTGTGATTCCTACATTTCACACATTGTTTTTTTGTATGAACCGATCTAACCATCCCTTGTTTAACCATATTTTATCAAAATCACGAGATAGAATACGTTGAATGCTCAACTTTGACGACGACTAGAACTATCCCTCTTATTAGAATCATGAAAAAAAAACAAGTTGAAAATGCTCAATTTTACGCCACGTAGCAGGGGAATTCCAAACAAAACGGTTCTCTTTGCTAATGCCCTTGACCTTCTGAACAACTTTGCCGAAAACTAGAACTTTCTATCTTATCAGAATCACGAGATAGAACAAGTTGAAAATACTCAATTATGCATGCTCATTAGCGCCACGTAGCGATGGAGTTCCGAAACAACGGTCATCTTTTGAATTATCCATCTTATCAGAATCTCGAAACAGAACAAGTTGCGAATGCTCAATTTCGTATGCTTACTAGCGCCACGTAGTGGTGGAATTCCGAACAAAACGGTTCACTTCTCGAATGCCCTTGACCTTCTGCACAACTTTGCTCAAGACCGCACCTTTGCAGATATTAAGGGTCTCGAGATACACAGAAAAAAAAATTAATTTTAACAAGCGAGTAAAATTTCCGCTCGTTTAATTCCAAGCCAAAGGAGGCGTAAACAACGCAATTGGTTGTAGTCCTCGATGCGCAAAACAACAATGTTTGCAATCTTTCATGCAACAGGCTTTATTCAGGCGTTATCTGGCTTAAATTTACATAAAATATCCCATTATTTTCTGCCAAATCTAGCATTCCCTTTTATGTCCATTAGAAACGCAGAAAATTCAATGTTTCTTTTAATCTGTGTATGTCATTATGAATGTACTTTTATTATCCCCACTTATCCCCACACACATTCACTCCGGTCCTATTTTGTGTCCTGGGGTCCTCGCTTAACCCTTGTAACGTGTTTTGCTATCCATTCCACTGTTTAGAAAATCTTAGAAGTGTTTTTCATTGCCAAGGACCTAGCATGTTATCAAAGTTATTTTTACATGGATTTCGGAATTACCACAGTTATTTTTACACGGATTTTGGGATTAGAACGGGTTTTTTTACATGGATTTCGGAATGACCACGGTTTTTATTCACACGGCTTCCGTAATTAACGTGGTTTTTTTATACGGTTTTTTTTTCACGGTACGTATCCCCCGTGTAAAAAAAAACCTTAGTATATTGTGTCAAAATAACATACACGCTATTTCTAAACAACCCAAATTTAAGCACGATGCACTGAAATTCGTCGGAAATATGGCTACCCAAAAATGAGTAAAGATGGTAAGGAGTAACACGTTGACAATTAGTAAACATCGATCGGATTCAAGCCGATGTTGACTATTTGTCATCTTACCACTACAAACAATCTTTACTCTTTTTTGGGTAGCCATACTTCTGACGAATTTGAGTGCATCGTACTCAAATTTGGGTTGTTTAGAAATACCGTGTAGCGAATAAAAAGAACAACAAAGATACTAGTACGGAAAGGTACAGAAATGCGCAAGAATTATTGCGAGGTGCAGACTGAATTAATTTCAAATCACTAGTTGCATATTGATTGTTGGTATCAGTAACATATTAGCATAGACTAACTGTAAGACCAGTAGGTCCCATACGAAAACGATTTTTTTCTTGGCTCAGTCAGCACTAGCACATCGGTCTCAAGCTCGATCCCAAGCTTCATAATGCGCCCCTAATAATGAACTCACACGAACACACTCTCAAATATTCTGTCAAAATAACACAGCAAATCAAAACAAAGGCGCAAATATGTATACCAAGGTGATGGCTTCAAGGTGTAATTCGGACCAAGGGGTTCTACAACAGTGAACCAATTTCAAATCACTAGTTGCGTATTGATTGTTGATATTAGCACAGGACTGAAGCGGCGCCATCAATTCAGTTTTGACAGGTCAGGGAGCTTGTTTACGTGAACTTCGAATATTATCAATAAGGTCGGTTTGATATTTTGTGTTCTAAGTTTATTACGATTGAAGTAAAACGGTGAAACTGCCGGAATACAGACACGAGTGCTTATGTTTACTCAATCTAATCGTATAGAATCCCGAAAAAGCCAATGAAAAATCTCGTTTGAGCGGCTCAAATTCTTACACCTTGTGAACAAGCTCCCTGAACTGCCAAAAAAGTGAGGTTAATACATTCGGTGCAACGATCTATTGTGAAGCCGAAAACTTGGTGCTGCGTGCACAGTAAGCTTCCTTTACCCATTAATAGGTACGATTTATTATTATTATTATTCCTCCTTTGGAAAGTTTTACCGATTTTACCGTAAAACCATAGACTAACTCTAAGACCAGTAGGTCCCATACAAAAACGATTTTTTTCTTGGCTCAGTCAGTACTAGCACATCGGTCCCAAGCTCGGTCCCAAGCTTAATAATGCACCCCTAATAATGAACTCACACGAACACACTCTCAAATATTCTGTCAAAATAACACAGCAAATCAAAACAAAGGCGCAAATATGTATAGCAAGGTGCTGGCTTCAAGGTGTAATTCGGACCAAGGGGCTCTACAACAGTGAACCAATTTCTAATCGCTAGTTGCATATTGATTGTTGGTAAAACTGCGTCTACCCAATTAAATGGGTAGACGTAGTTTTTCAGTAAAATGCGTCAAAAATCCACAGGAGGAATAACAGTCTATGGAATAACAATAATAATAAATCGTAGCCATTAATGGGTAAAGGAAGCTTACCGTGTGTCGTGTTTTTTGACAACTCGGTTTTCTTGAAGGCTATATGCAGCAAACAGAATATTCGCGGCGAAAGTTGTCGTGTTTTGTCGTTAATTTGATTCGAAAGAAAAATCTTCCGTGTTGTACTTAGAGCAGTGGTTATCGCAACGACAGTATTTTTTCATTGTTATCAGCCAGGTATTATAATGTTTTATCTAAATTACTGATACTAGTAGTTTGATAGAAAAAATATTGTACCTTATCAATCCATTGCAAATCGAGTTTAAAATATTTAAAACGTCACTAGCCCCACACCAAAACTGCAGACTTCACGAACCAACGCTTTCTTCAGTCCTCTGGGTATTGGGGTCTTAGTGTTGACTTTCAACAGCATATTGGCGATACGGTATTGTTGCTGCTAGTCAGGCGAAGGATGAACATTGTGCTTACCTGTGATGATACAATCAGAGTAGAATAACGGAAGAGGAAATATGGTTGACATGTTAAAACGACAGCTAAAAAGGGATCAAACGAAAACATCTATTTGTTTCGAAAACATAAAATTAGCCCCATATGGTCCAAGTCCAGCTAATCCAGAACATCCTTTTCTGATTTCCCTCGGGCCCGTAGGGATGCACTTAGATCAGATCTTGCAATTTCGAATCGAGGCAATACCAGACAAAGTGGTTGATGCCCTGATAACCTGCGTGGTGCATTGATTGGTGTCTGAGAGCCTAACGGGTAGTGATTGGACATTAGACGCGAATTGCTTTGATACAATTCCGGCTAATATCCAACCCTCTGAACCACGACACCTGTGGGAGAATCGAATGTAACCATCTGCCCAAATCCCCTGCACTCTTGTTTTTGTTGCCTGCTGATCAAGGTATGTTGGTGGAAAATCGGAAAAAAGAAATAATTGAAGGCGATTGCCTTCCATAGCGCCCACCTTAGGACCTTTCGCCTCTTACCTGGAATGGAGCACTGAGAAGGGAAAAAACCAAAGTGATGGTGGTCGAAAGAACCTCAGATTGGACCCACTATTTGTATTTGTCTTTGATTCATCAGACTTTGTGGTCTACATGAAGTACTTCAATCAATTGCTGAGTACAAGCAATTGAACGATCATCTCTATAACGCTCATCAAGACCGTCTACAAAAAAGCCTTAAGTTCAACCCCAAAAGCTTTTGGCGTCATGTCAATGACCAGCGGAAGGAAGTCGGTTTGCCCTCCACGATGACGGATGGTTTGCTCGAAGCTGATTGCATCGCCGATATTGCCGATATTTTCCGCAACGTTTTCTCCGACGAGCTGCTCGACCCGCAGGACATCGCGCTCGCCACCAGTAATGTGCCCCGTCTTCCTGCCTCCGGAATGCATTATGCCATCACCAATGACATGGTAATTGCAGCTGGCAAGGAATTGAAGTCCTCATCGGGATGTGGTCCGGACGGCATTCCATCGCTTATACTGAAACAGTGCGTGGATTGTCTTGCGTCTCCGTTAGCAAAGATATTCAATCTTTCTTTGTCCACTGGTATATTTCCGAACTGTTGGAAACAGTCATATGTTTTCCCAGTGTTTAAGAAAGGTTGCAAGAGAATGGTCTCAAATTACCGGGGCATAGCTGCATTAAGTGCAGTATCCAAGTTGTTTGAGATGATTATTCTTCGGAAGCTAGTGCAGAGCTACGCGCACTATATTTCACCGGATCAGCATGGATTCATTCCTAAACGTTGGACATCGACTAATTTGACGTGCTTCACCTCTTTCTTGGTCAAGCAACTTGAAAACGGTAATCAAGTGGATGCTATTTACACGGATCTCTCCTCTGCGTTCGATAAAATGAACCACCAGATAGCAATAGCCAAATTTGATAAGTTAGGCATGAGCAACAACTTGCTTATCTGGCTGCGATCCTACCTAACCGATCGTAGTATGTCCGTCAGAATCGGTGATTACGTTTCGTCACCATTTAAAGTTTTGTCCGGCGTGCCTCAAGGCAGTCACCTTGGACCGTTTTTGTTCCTGCTTTACATGAACGATGTCAATCTCATCCTCAAATGCCTAAAACTCTCATACGCCGATGATCTGAAGCTGTTCTACGCGATAAAGCATCCACTGAACGCTGTTTTTCTGCAACAACAGCTGGGGGCGTTCGCTGAATGGTGTCGCATCAATCGGATGACATTGAATGTGTCCAAGTGCTCGGTGATTTCATTTGGCCGTAAACGCGAACTCTACCAATTCGGTTATGCTTTGGCAGGATTTGAGCTGCAGCGCGAAACGACGGTTAAGGATTTGGGGATTCTCATCGATTCCAAAGTGACCTTCAAAGTCCACGTAGCATACGTCGTGTCTAAGGCATCATCGCAGTTAGGCTTCCTGTTCCGTTTTGCCAAAAAATTTAAGGATGTTTATTGCTTGAAATCGCTTTACTGCGCAATCGTTCGCCCTATTTTGGAATATTGTTCGGTTGTCTGGTCTCCATATTACCAGAATGAAATCCAGCGTGTTGAGGCAATCCAGCGGAAATTCATTCGATATGCCCTACGTCATCTCAGGTGGAGAGACCCGTTAAATCTACCCAGCTATATCAGTCGGTGCCAGCTCATCAGCCTTCAACCACTTGATGGAAGGCGTAACGTGGTAAGCATGATTTATTGGCGATCTCCTGCAAGGGAACATTGATAGTTCTAGACTGCTCAGTATGTTGGACATCAACATACGCCGCCGTAATCTACGCGCACATGCATTCCTGAGCCTTCCCGCGGCAAGAACCAACTATGGGCTCCATGAGCCAATACGCAGCATGAGTCGTCTTTTCAATAGTTGTTACTTTGTATTTGATTTTAATGTACATAGGGATACAAATAAGTGTAGTTTTAGACGTATTTTTTGTTAATTTGATTAATTTTGTAGTTTTGTGATTTTAGTTTTAAGATGCCGGTCATTGGGGCAAATATTTTACCTGTTGACTGTAATAAACAATAATAATTTAATAAAAGTCAACGTTAAAAACGGTTCAGCAAGCGGTGACGAAATCTTGAGGCGGACATGTTGAAATCAAATTCGTCGGGTTCTACGTTGAACCAACGGATCATGGCGACAATGGAACTATTTGCAGCATGATTAGTTGCTTGTAATACTTCGTGAAGCAACGCTCGGAAGGTTCGAGCAGGAGCATATAGACTGATTCTCGATAGCAACTCAGGAACATCTTATTCAGATAAGAGAAGCTTGGCAACGAATACAGATTGCGCGACATTCCTTCGTTTAGCCAGAGTATCCAGCCCTAGCAGGCGACAGCGATCGGCGTAAACGATAAGTTTAACGGGTCACTCCATGGAAGGTGGCGCAAAGCATTTCTTACAAATCTGCGTTGGACAGCTTCAAACCGCGCACTACATACAACCTGGTAGGGATTCCATACAGCAGATTCAAACTCAAGAATAGAGCGTACCAGCGAGCAGTAAAGAGCTTTGAAACAGCGGATCACGAAACTTTGGCTTTGGCTGGCGATTGGCTTTATCAATGGTACCTGAGAAGTGGCGAGTAAAGGTTATAGCAATACTATAATCAAACTGGATAGCATTATTCGTTCAATCAAAACTTATTACGCAACATTTTGAGATGCGCAGAACCATCATATTTCGCACGCACCAATTACTGAATATTTCAAGAAGTTTCTGTAGTTCATAGCGAAATACTAGATAAACTTTAAGGTCATGTGCAAACAACAACAGAAAACCTCAATTAAGCAATATGTGAGAAACATCGTTTATGAAAAGCGAGAACAGCAATGGTCCCAGGGTGCTTTCTTGGGGAACTCCGGAATGGTTTGAAAAATAGCCCGATGAATTGTTTCCAATACGGGCAGATACGTTGCACAAGATAAGATCGAAGCTATGTGCAGAAAGTAATGGAACAACCAATTTTCTCCAGTTTAGCAAGCAGTAAGTCATGGTTAACTTTATCTAAGGCAGATTTGAGATCGGTATATACAGCATCGACTTGGAGTTTTTTACATACATTCTCCATGTAAAACGACGTAAAGCTGATAAGATTCGTTTCAACAGAGCGGCCGGAATAAAAGCCGTGTTGATAGGGGCTAATGTAATTTTTGCAGGCAGCAAACAATTTGTCGTTGATCAGCGACTCAAATACTTTTGATACCACACCGAGTGAAGTAATGCCACGGTAATTTCTTACATCACTTTTGTCTCCTTTCTTGAAAACTGGAAACATAGTAGAGCACTTCCACTGCATTAGAAATTTTGATTGCTGGAGTGATAAGTTGAACAGCAGAGAAAGTGGAGTAGCTAAAATGTCGGAGCATTTTTTCAACACAGCAGAAGGAATCACGCTAGGTCCAGGAAAAAAGGACGATTTGGCCTTGCGTATCGCCGGAAGAACCTCCTAAACGTCGACAGCAAAGACATCCATGTTAATCACATCGCTGAATACTTCCCGCACAGCACTTTCAATATCAGCTTGAAATGGTGAATCGCTTGAAAATACACTCGAAAAGTGTCTTGCAAAAAGGCTGCATTTCACCTCGTTAGTCCGTGCAAGGTTTCTATCGAGAAACACACATGACGGTAGTCCAGTTTTCTTCCTCTTAGAGTTTACGAACGACCAAAATTTCTTCGGATGGCGTCGAAGATTTTCTTGTGTGCGATGTACATAATATTTGTAGCCGAGTGTGTTAAAGCGCCGATATTCATTGCTGGCGCGATTAAAATCCAATTCGGTAGAGGCACATCGTCGAATGGCAAAAGCGCGAAGAGCACTAGCGCGCACTCGTTTCATGTTGCGTAGAAGAGCATTAGTCCAAGGAGGTTTTCTCGGAGTTTGGCACTTCGGTACAGTTGCCAAAACATTCTCACGCAGCAAACAGTTGAAGCGGTCAACAGCTGATTCAATTTCAAGGTCACTCAAAGCATTCCAGTCGATACGGGATAAGCAGTGTCGAAGCAGTTGAAAATCAGTTTTGCGGAAATTGAGTCGATCGGTGTTTACAGGTTCATCAAAATGGAGATTAGGTTCGTATGCAATTTATATATCCAGAGCGGGATGGTAGTTATCAAGTGGCACAATGGTATCCGGAGCTTCAACGACAGTACATTTGCGCAGTGAGTTCTTGCAGATAAATACCAAGTCGAGCAAGTTTGATTGGACGTTAGAAACCGAACTTGCCTGAGATTGAAGTTTGGAAGACCCCATCACCACGCTCAACAACAGGGCCAGAACGACTTTGATGGCAGGAACTGATAAGATCGACTTTGTTGAAGGTCTCAAGGGCTTCCATGGCGACAGGCAGTGCTTTCTGGATCGACATGCTTTACGGCAGAAAGTTCAGTGCTTCCTACTATAGACTCAGTAAATAGAGTTGTCATGTCATCGGGTGGTAGTGCCGTGTTGGAATATGCAACCCGTCACTTGAGGGTTACAATTAGATCTCTTGGTTCTTGGGCCAATTTAGTTGGTAAATATATGTACGTGTGTTTGTTTACTAGTTTATTATTAAATGTCTATATATGAAATAAATGTCTTTGGTCCGTATTTATATGTTTGATTGATGTTTATTTAGTATATAAGGAGTGTATCGAATATAAGCTATCCACATACATTTGCGTTGTACGCATGTATTTGTGATGGTTTTTTATGCTCTGAACACTGCATGCTGTGCGTTTGACTGTCAGCTTTCTTTTGTTTACTTGTTTGTGCGGTTCAAATTCTGCGTTTTCAAAATGTCGCGTATTGAAAAAGAAGTGAAAGTTAAGGTTCTGGACACATGGCTAAGTGAGAAGGGTATTACTAAGCAAAAATTGGCGAAGCGGTTTGGAATTCATCATGCGAGTGTTAAAACCATCATTAATAAGTTTGGAGCGATTCCACGAACAAGTGGGAAATTTTTCCAGTTTTTATTTTTTGTATTTTTTGATTTGCATGAAACCTTGCAAACAAGTTTTTGGGGAAGAAAAACGCCGTTTTGCATACTTGGTTCGCCATTTGGAATCTAGCCTTACTTATGAGAAGGGCCTATGAAAAATGCACATGATATCTTCAAAAAATTGTATCTTGGAAACGGTTTGTCCGATTGGTTTGGTGTCTTCGGCGAAGTTTTAGACAATTCACAGTGGTCCAGTAAGCTACTTTAGGCGGACATGAGGTTTTCAATGGAAATTTGTGGTATTAGAGCTTTGGTTACTTCTGAGAACTTGTTGCAAACTTATTGTACTACAATTTGTATGAAATTATTTTTTTCTTGCATTAAACGCAAGAGTGGCGTATACTCTAACTTTTTTATGGGTCAATATCGTGAGATGATATGTTCTGCAAAGTTTTAGAAATTGTTGTTATAAAAAACTTTGTAGAACATATTTTTTGTCGAGCTTCAAAGCCTACTGCGATAATTCCGAATTTTAGTAAATAATCGTTTTTCGACTAAAAGTCATTCATTTTAAACTTTTACCAGCTTGCTATGTTCTACAAAGTTGTTTGTTTTGACATTTGCTACAATTTTGTTGAATACACCATAGTTGTATTTCTTCTTGTTTTCATTTTATAGTACATTTTCAGTTAAATTTACGCCATACTATAGGCCTTACAACATGAAATGGAGCACCTGAAAAAAATATGGCATACCATGACTTGATTCAACACACCTTAGAGTACGTTTAAGGAAAATTTGGGAGAGATGATATTTTTCTATCTTTTTTAAAGCTACTTTCTGTAACATACAGTTTTCAATAAAAGCATACATCAGGAGCTCAAATAGAATCAAAACACACAGAAATCATGGCTATCTCTGTTCAGTATATGACAATTACCACGTGTTTTCATACAAAAACGCTTAATAGGATATTGGTTAATTTTTATTAAGTTTCAGGCTTCTTCAGGTAAATCAAACTGTATCTCACCACGAGTTGTATGTCTGTTGATAAGTGAGATTACGGGATCGGAGGTGAGAAGAAGCCACTTGAAAACTTCTTCTGTAAGCGTGGAGATTTAAGCGAAGCTTGTTCTGTCAATGGTTGATACGAAGGTGCTGAATAACGTGACAGGAACTTATTCACAACAATATTACATCTGTTTGCGGTCGGTAAGAAGATCAAACATGTAGTGCCCCAGCTATATTTCTCATAATGACGCTCAAATACAAACCATTGAGCAATTGTTGAATATCAGCTATTGGTTGACGTTGCCTAAGCCTTCGTGGCGTGTCAGTAAGGACAAGGTGATCTTGAAAAACCGCCAGATGTCAATCCGGCAGGCTCTCAAAGAAAGGTTGGGATTGAGACTCAATGAAACGCACTTCGCCGATTTTTTAGCGAAGTAAATGCAGTTGTCGAAATCACAGGGCTCGATAAACACCTTTTAGCGAAATTCGCAATACTTCTAAAAGTCGTCAACCTGAATCGAGAAATTGAAGCAGAAGCTTTTGAACAATTTGCTCAAGATACATTTAGGATATATCGTGGATTGTACGATTGGCATGTGCTTTCTCCTACAGTGCATAAGCTACTATTACACGGTAGCGATATTATCAGGATTGCTGCACTGCCTTTAGGGATGCTGAATGAGGAAGCCCAGCAAACGAGAAATAAGTGCATAAGGGAACTTCCATTAATTACGTCACGCAAAAAGTGACTTTTTATAAACCGCCCCCCCCCCCCCCTTGTCATGTTTTTGTATGGACCTTCATATTTTTTTGTAAGGACCGTCACGTTTTCCCAAACCCCCCTCCCACCTACCACGTGACATAATTAATGGACCTTCCCTAAGGAAATTTTGGGAACCGCATGCAAGGAAGTTCAACCGTATTGTCCGTTTGGAAGACGTTTTCAAGTGGCTTCTTCTCACCTCCGATCCCGTAATCTCACTTATCAACAGACGTACAACTCATGGTGAGACACAGTTTGATTTACCTGAAGAAGCTCGAAACTTAATAAAAATTAACCAATATCCTATTAAGCGTTTTTCTATGAAAACACGTGGTAATTGTCATATACTGAACAGAGATAGCCATGATTTCTGTGTGTTTTGATTCTATTTGAGCTCCTAATGTATGCTTTTATTGAAAACTGTATGTTACAGAAAGTAGCTTTAAGAAAGATAGAAAAATATCATCTCTCCCAAATTTTCCTTAAACGTACTCTAAGGTGTGTTGAATCAAGTCATGGTATGCCATATCTTTTTCAGGTGCTCCATTTCATGTTGTAAGGCCTACAGTATGGCGTAAATTTAACTGAAAATATACTATAAAATGAAAACAAGAAGAAATACAACTATGGTGTATTCAACAAAATTGTAGCAAATGTCAAAACAAACAACTTTGTAGAACATAGCAAGCTGGTAAAAGTTTAAAATGAATGACTTTTAGTCGAAAAACGATTATTTACTAAAATTCGGAATTATCGCAGTAGGCTTTGAAGCTCGACAAAAAATATGTTCTACAAAGTTTTTTATAACAACAATTTCTAAAACTTTGCAGAACATATCATCTCACGATATTGACCCATAAAAAAGTTAGAGTATACGCCACTCTTGCGTTTAATGCAAGAAAAAAATAATTTCATACAAATTGTAGTACAATAAGTTTGCAACAAGTTTTCAGAAGTAACCAAAGCTCTAATACCACAAATTTCCATTGAAAACCTCATGTCCGCCTAAAGTAGCTTACTGGACCACTGTGCAAGTGTTGGTGCTATATGGAGAAAATATGCACGGTAAAAAACAAGTTTGATTTTTGTGTTTTGAACTAAAATATAGATTTTCCCTTAAAAGTTACATGTCAATATTTTTTTAATTATTCTTATGTTATAGCTGACTGAAAATGCTATCTAGTGTACAGTGGGTTGTTCTGGAGAAAAATAGGTAACAATGAAAAAAAAAATTTTTCAAAAAAATTACAATTTTCAAAAAAGCTATTAAGAAAACTCAAAAAAGTTTGTTACCCTAATTTTATGAAAGAACATCAAATTTGCAAGCAAAAAATACCTCGGTAACATTTTTCTAAGATGCACCGTTTAGAAGATATTACTGATTTAATATTGATTTTTTTGATAACTTAATAAGTTTTGGCCCTTTTCGGATGTACTCCGTATTTTTTCAGTTTCAAAAGTATTTTTTTTGGAAAATTTTGAGTTAAAATGACACTGACAGCTTAAAGATTCTAGTGAAATTCTCTGCCTTAAAAGTATTTTGAAAGTTACAAAATCCCACTATCAGGAACAATGATTTCTTCAAGTGATTTTTGGTGCGTTGTGCTGAAAAGGTGCTAACCAAGCATGGGAAAAATCGGTTCACTTAGCGCTCATTTTCACTCACACGAATAAGCATTCAGAAGTGAGCGTTACCACGTTTAAATTATTCCAATTCTGTTCATTACTATTCTGCTTTCATTCTATTCGTAGAAAACAGAATTGAGCAAAACTGGCAGCTGATCGTACAGAGAATGAATCGGACGGTATTAGTGTGGACGGTTTCTCATTGCCTATTTTTTAGCCGCTGAATCATTAACAATTGCATTCAGTTGGATTCAGCTGAGCGAGAATTATTGAATCACACTCATTTCTTCAAATTATACCTTAAACATCATTTAACATTTCAAATAATGATCTAATATGATGTTAAGCAATCTAATGCAACATAAAAACATACAGCATCATTTTAAACCGTATCTCTGCTCTGATCCTTCCAGCTGATTGCATTCTCTGAGTCTAAATAATCTCAATAATCTTATTCAAATCGCTTGCGTTCAGTGGCAACGCATTCATTCAATATAACGATTCTGTTTTCGCGTTTTTTCTTTCAACAATGTTCGTTTTCGAGGATTCGTGTAGAATCGTGTGATAGGAAACATCACACTCGTTCATTATTGTGTTAGCACACGAGGGTTTGCTATTTTAAATCGGTGGTGCTCAAGTGAGTGAATGAGTTTTCCCATGCTTGGTGCTAACAAGTACTAGATACAGGTAATTAGATACCAGTTAGCTGTACTACGTACAGTTGGTGATTGTTAACATGGTCTTTGTTGGAACTAGTCCACCATGGCCACGCTGGCCATAACGAGGCTAGCTCCGTCGATGACCGTTTCTTAATAATAAATAAAAAGAACGCAGTCTTAGTCACCTTCCATCAAACTAGACGGCTGCCGACTGATACCTCAATCATCAGCCGCCGCACTCTTTATTCATTCCAGGTATATACAATTTACAATCTTCTTCAATAACAATATACCTACGCCAGCAAATCTACCTCGCTCCAACTCTCCAAACTCGTACCTAAAGGTTCGACGATACCTGAGCGTTCAACTCTACCTATCTTCCAACAGTCTTTACCCAGCATTCTATGATTTCTACCCGTGAGCTGTATAATAATGTCTGACTCGGTTCTGAATTCATCCAGTATCTACCAAACAGTAAATGCAGAAAGTTTGCTAATAGCATAGTGATTATAGTAATTTCAGCTCATAATCCTGTGTTTTTGAACGAGATCCAGTGTTGTTTGATAACATAATAATTGTAAAGGAAAGTGTAACACGTTTTGGTGCAAAGGTAAGTTTTAAATACACATTTTAATTATATGTTTTGTGATATTTTCGTACAAAACTAACAATTGGAAAATATTTTCTATGTTACAGATTACAAAATGAGTAAAATAAGATGTATTCGCCCATTCAAAGACATTCAGTGTTCGAAAGAGCTGCGATATCTGACGGATGGTATCATCCAAAAACTAAAATCAATTGGATTTTCCAAGGTATCCACACTGAACACCAAGGATTTTTGTATTTGTTCGTCTTGCCGTCTACATATTGATTCAAGAGCTCACCTCACCCAAAACGAAGAACAAAGCGTAGCCGGCGGCTCAAGGATGTCAACTGTTCAGACCATACTTGATGTACCTGATTCGCAAAGCTATGAAAGTTTGGTAACGATACCATGAGCGTCAACGCTAAGCACAATTCAATCAAATGAAGATTTCACGATGCCTGTCGACGTCGAAATATTCAACCGAGGAATAGCAGCTATTCGTGTTTCGCCTATAGATTTAGGTAAGGTTAAAAATGTTCACTATCCTTAAAAAAAGTGCGCTGAAATCGTCGAAGGTGTACGAAGAAATCTTTTTAAATTAGACGTTAAAACAGAAAAAGCAAACGAGTTTGATGAAGTCATAGAAAACATGAAAATTAATTTTTTAAATTCAGCCACAAGGCAAGAAAAACTATCAATTTTATCATTGTTACCAAAATCATGGTCAGTACACAAAATTGTAGACGAATTTAAAACCAGTAGAAATATGGCATCAGATGCAAGAAAGGAAAGAGATAATGTATTTGATTCATCTCAAGGTTCAAGCTCTGGAAAAGCTTAGAGTAATGAAACAAAAGAACTGGTTTTGAATTTTTTTTGAGGACGATGATATAAGCCGTGCAATGCCAGGCCAAAGAGATTTTGTTAGCGTAAAGACAGGAAATAAGAGATTAGCTGTTCAGAAAAGATTGTTAATGATGACATTGAAAGAAGCTTTTAATCGCTTTAATGAAATGTACGTCAATGTAAAAATAGGGTTTTCTTCATTTGCAAGCCTCCGGCCAAGGCAATGTAAACTATTGACTATCACAGGAACACATAATGTTTGCGTTTGCACTACGCATGAAAATGTCAATTTAATTCTACATAGCTTAAAAAAATACAATGTCTTGAATGATCTAAAAACACTAACGAATAGATTACTTTGCGAAAATAAGACAACTCATTGCCATCTACGAAGATGTAAAAACTGCCCAGATACCTCAGTTTTAGAAGACAGTTTATTGAAACAACTGGAAGAAAACTTTGTTAAAAAGCTTTAATTCGAACAATGGGTTACCACTGACAGATGTGATTTAGAAACTATTGTAAAGCAAACCGATGAGTTTGTTTCATTTTTCAGCTCAAAATTAGAAAGTTTGATTCCGCATGATTTTGTAAAAACCGAACAATCCAATTTTTTGAAAACTACAAAACAAAACTTGCAAGATGGTGAATTTTAAGCTATTTGTGACTTTTCTGAAAATTACAGCTTCATTTTGCAGGATGAAGTTCAATCACACCATTAGAACGTGCAACAGGCCACAATCCATCCTTTCGTAATATATGATACTGAAAATATGCAAATTCAACATTTTACCTTCATTATAATTTCTGAAGAACTAAGACATGATTCAGTCGCTGTTTATTTGTTTATTGATAAAATGATAAACTTTTTACAAATTGATCAAAATAAAAACATAAAAAAAAAAATATTTTATGTCAGATGGTGCTGCTTCACAGTATAAAAACCGAAAAAACTTTTCTAGCCTTTGTAAATTTAAGTCAAAGTATGGTATTGACGCTGAATGGCATTTTTTCGCAACATCGCACGGAAAAGGTCCATGCGATGCTATTGGAGGTACGATAAAACGCATGGCTACCAGAGCAAGTTTAGCCAAAGAACGCGAACACCCGATAAAGACTGCAAGAGAGTTGTTTAATTGGGCAAACAAACGAAAAGAAGAAGAACTTACAAAGTTGTCATTTTGTTATTCTACTACAGAAGAATACGAAAATATGTCTTTGCAGCTAAATAATCAATATAATAATGCAAAAACAATTCAAGGAACTCAAAAATTCCAGTCATTTCTTCCTCTATCAGAAAATACAATAAAGGCAAAGCTTTATTCAAACTGTCCTGACAATGATGCCAAAATATTCGATATTGTTAAGAAAGTTGTGAAAACAATAATTTTATAAAAATACAGTAATAAAAATAAACTGATGATATCCAACATATAATGTTATTTTTTATTGCGCACAATCACCATCCCTGAAAAATAAGCTTAATTCGCTCTTTTTAATCTTGCTAATTGAGGAGCTTGCATTTGCAGTTCTCAAAAAGGTGTATCTCGAAATCGAGTTGTCTCATCGGTTTGATGTCTGTGGCGATGTTCGGCAATAGAGAGAAAATATGCACAGTATAAACACATCCAGTTTAAATGGGTTAAACTGTTAGGCGATATGCAAGAGTTGGATGCACATTTTCAACACAATACACCAAAAATAACTGGAAGAAATCATTGTTCCTGATAGTGGGATTTTGTAACTTGTTTTTCAAAATACTTTTAAGGCAGAGAATTTCACTCGAATCTTTAAGCTGTTAGTGTCATTTTAACTCAAAATTTTCCAATCTTTCCGAAAAAAATACTTTTGAAACTGGAAAAACACGGAGTACATCCGAAAAGGGCCAAAACTTATTAAGTTATCAAAAAAATCAATATTATATCAGTAATATCTTCTAAACGGTGCATCTTAGAAAAATGATACCGAGGTACTTTTTGCTTGCAAATTTGATGTACTTTCATAAAATTAGGGTGACAAACTTTTTTGACTTTTCTTAATAGCTTTTTTGAAAAATGTAATTTTCTTTAAAATTTTTTTTTTCATTGTAACCTATTTTTCTCCAGAACAACTCACTGTGCACTAGATAGAATTTTTAGTCAGCTATAACATAAGAATAATTAAGAAATTATTTACATGTAACTTTTAAAGGAAAATCTATATTTTAGTTCAAAACACAAAAATTAAACTTTTTTTTTACCGTGCATATTTTTTCCATATAGCACCAACAATTGTCTAAACCTTCGCCGAAGACACCAAACCAATCGGACAAACCGTTTCCAAGATACAATTTTTTGAAGATAACATGTGCATTTTTCATAGGCCCTTCTCATAAGTAAGGCTAGATTCAAAATGGCGAACCAAGTATGCAAAACGGCGTTTTTCTTCCCCAAAAACTTGTATGCAAGGTTTCATGCAAATCAAAAAATATGAAAACTACTCGTTGCTGAAATGATATGGAACCGCTCTTTGGGGAACACTATTCTTTGGATGAGCTACCAGGAAGAGGCAGAAAACCCGGTTCTTCCAACCCGAAACTGGAGCAGAAAGTGGTATCTCTAATCATGAAGAACAAATCAATGTCAATACGTGATTTGGGAAAAAAAGCTGGAACGAGTGTCGAAATGATCCAGCGTATCAAGAGGCGAAACCACCTGAAGACCTACAAGAAGCAGAAAATCTCGAAACAAAGTGCAGAACAGAAGAAGCGAGCAGCAACAAGGGCCCGGAAATTGTATTCGCGTCTTTTGCAGCGTCCGGATGCATGCGTTTTGATGGACGATGAGACCTATGTAAATGAGGACTCAAAAACCCTTCCAGATCCACAATACTTTACTGCCGTCGTTGGGAAGGATGCGCGCGACAGGTCGATTCAAGTGAAGAAATTCGGTCGAAAGGTACTGGTATGGCAAGCAATATGTTCCTGTGGTTTGAAGTCAACCATTTTTTACACTACCGGAACTATAAATGTGGAAATCTATCGATCTGAGTGTCTCCAAAAGAGATTGTTGCCTTTATATAAGAAGCATAGTACACCTCCACTATTTTTGCCGGATTAAGCGTCAGCTCACTATGCCAAAACCACTCTCAATTGGCTTGCGGAAAAGGGTACAGATTTCGTTGAGAAAAATATCAATCCCCCAAATTGCTCTCAGCTTCGACCCATCGAACGTTACTGGGCAATCGTGAAGAGGGTCTTCAAGAAGACTGGTAAGGCAGCTGGGAACATGCAGGAGTTCAAAACAATTTGGGCTCAAGCGTCCAAAAAATGCGATGCAACACTTGTCCGGAACTTGATAAAGAGCATTCGATCCAAAGTTCGAAAATTCGTGAAGGAATAACTTAAATTTCATCCGGTCTTCATTATGTTCAAGTTTAACCTCGTACAATAAAGGATCAATTTTTTGTATGAATAAAATATCGGTTTTCAACATAATTTGAAAGAAAGTTTGTGGATAGCTTATTTTCGATACACTCCTTAGTAGTTTTAGGGTGTAAATAAGCAATTATCGTAAATAAAAGATGATATTTGTGTCCAAACTTGTATATATATATATATATATATATATATATATATATATATATATATATATATATATATATATATATATATATATATATATATATATATATATATATATATATATATATATATATATATTTGTTTACCTCGTGGTTGGTGCTGTTGAAGAAATATTATTTACATTATTTAATCAAATATTTATTTACACTATTCATTCAAATATATATTTACATTATTTATTGAAAAATTTATTTACATTATTTATTCGAATTTCTATTTACATTATTTATTGAGATATTTATTTACATTATATATTCCGATATTGATTTACATTAAATTATTTATTGAAAGGTATATAAGGAGTGTATCGAAAAGTAGTTATAAACTTCCAAATAATAAAATAGGCATGAAAACATGGTTAAAATTAACATACTATTTCAGTTTATTATAGCTTAAAAACTAGTCATCATGTTCATTTCTGTAGAATGCCCGTACCTTTGATTTGACACCTGCCATCAAATTCTGCACAGTGACCTTTGTGCACTTCCTGGATGCCGCTGCCCAATTTTTCTTAAAATCGGTCATGTTTTGGGACACTGTACCATCCTTCTTAAATATACGCTTGACTATTGCCCAATAGCGTTCGATCGGTCGCAACTGGGGACAGTTTGGTGGGTTGATGTCTTTTTCTACGAACTTGATGTTATTCTCCGTCAGCCATTGTAGAGTGGATTTGGCGTAATGTGCCGATGCCAAATCTGGCCAGAAGAGAGGAGGGGACTGGTGCTTTCTATACAATGGTAGCAACCTGTTCTTCAAACATTCCTTTTGATAAATCTCAGCATTTATAGTTCCTTTTGTATAAAAAATTGAAGAACGCAAGCCACATGTGCAAATAGCTTGCCAAATGAGCACCTTCTGACCGAATTTCTCCATCGCAACAGTCGTATCTGCGGTTGGCACACGTTCCCCAACAGATTTAGTATAAAACTGCGGCCCCGGTAGCGTTCTTGAATCTTCTTTAACGTATGTTTCGTCATCCTTAAAAATGCACTGGTCGACATTGTCCAAAATGCAGCTGTACAGCTTTCGAGCCCTGGTTTTGGCACGAGACTTTTGTTCCGGAGTTTGTTTGGGCACTTTCTGCTTTTTGTACGTCTTCAAGTCATTCCTGCGCTTGATTCGTTGAATCATTCCGATGCTGGTCCTGAACTTCTTGGCTAGATCGCGAGTAGAGGCAGATTTGTTCCGTTGAATATAATCCACAACTTTTTGGTCCAAATCGGGGTTGCTGGAGCCGGGTTTCCGGCCACTTCTTGGTAAATCCTTGAGGGAGCACTCCTTACCAAACTTTTCGATGATGCGTTTTACACTTGCCGGGTGAACATTTACTCTTTTCGCAATCTGGTTGTAAGTAACACCCTTTTCGGTGCACCAAGTGTGCAGAATTTTCTTTTTAGTCTCAAATTCAATTCGCGACATTTTGAATACAACTTTATCAACGGAAATGAATGAACCGAATAATCATTTTTGACATGTAAACAAAGCAAATGGCGCTAACACGCTAAAAATATATACAGTAGTTTATGCGTAATAACGCATCGAATGTTTATAACTACTTTTCGATACACTCCTTACACTATTTATCAAACTAAATTATGTGTGAAATGAAGAATGTTAAAGAAAACAAGCACTTAGGGTCTAAAATATGTACAGATTTTGCATGCCATCTAGTCTTCTGAAATGATTTGAATTCAAATTCGATTAAAAAGTACAACACCAACCAAAACCCCTCCAATTGTACTAAAAATATCGCATCGAGAAACAAATCTGTTGGCGATGGAACGGAATCAACGAAAAGATGAGATAAAAGGCCAGGGCGGTCCCTTAGTTTTTGATCCGGTCCAGAGGAGTGAAGAATTGTGGTAGCACCTACGAATACACCCGTCCATTATGTGTCGTAGTTCCGCGAGTTTGTAAAAAGTTCAGTCTAAAACTTACAAACTAAATTAAAACCCTAGTGAATTTAAAACTTAACAGCTAAAACACCTCAATAAATAAAAATTCACAAAACATTCAGAGGTAGTACGGACGCTGGCCGCACTACGGACGATCAGAAAAGAACGACACCAAGATAAAGTGATTACAAAAAGCTAAAATCTGATCGAGCTAAGCCGGCTTGGTCATTATCGTACCCAACAAATCATCCGAGCGAGCGTAGTGCGACAATATGTATAGGGTCGATGGATAATGGTCCGAGCTGAAGGTTGAAAAAGTGCGTATTGTAGACTGAATAGAGCATATGGTGTTGCGAAAAGACTGTTACCGTCAGCTCACGGTGTCTTCTCGCTCGGATTGGACCAAATAATGTGATAGTGCGCGTGCGAAAGGTACCACTCCCTGGACCAGCGTAACGTTTGCCAACCGTTACACATTGGCCAAACGTAGTGTTACCGATGGTTCCCTAGCTGAAAGTGGGAACGAAGCGAAAGTGCCTCCAAAGCACGGTTTGTTGAAGCCGAGTCCTTTACCGTTCAGAAGACAATGCCCTCGCTGCTGTCGCCAGATCACCCCTGCTACCTGCTGTGATGGTGCATGTCGACCACCGTTCATCGATCGGCTGCAACGTGAATGTGTTTCGAGAGAATAAAGAAATGCTAGAGTAATAAACCGCAAGTATAATGTGTGCACGCAAAGAAGAATTAGTTTTTTTTAAATAAATGTTTAAATTGTTTTCTGTCTGAGCTAAATTAAGTAAGATTAAGAATATGAATATTACATTCCATTTGTTGTGTTCATTTCGCTTGTTTTCTTGTGCTGTAAAATAATTGTGTAAAGTCTGCCCAAAAACCCAGGGAAGTGAGTCCACTGAAATTAACCAGTCTCTTCCAGGAATACGACAAAACAACAACCCTGTTAAGACTATCGCAAAAGAGGCTGTTGTTGAGCCCACCCCAAGTGGACACCGTGGCTAGACAAGTGTTCAGGGGCGTAGCCAGGGGTCCATCTGACCCTTGCAGAGAAAGATAGTTTCAACCAAGCATCAGTTGGCCCCCAACGCAAAAGAAAAAGTGGATTACTCCTTCAAAAGAGTAATTCCCTTTTTCAATCGGTTCCGGGGAGAGATTGCCATTAATTTTAATTAAAGCCAATTCACGCGTGGTCAATAGGTAATTCCAATCAGATCTGAGTTTTGATGAGAGATTCTTAGGCTGTGTTCCAATTCGCGAATTAACTTAAATTTTTACTTTAACTTGACAGATGAAAAATAATCGATTAAGTCTGCTTCTCGAGCTGACTTATTTCTGACAGACGGCAACTCAATTTTGGCAGACACCTTATCGAAAGTGTGTTGATCAATAACATAGGGATTTAGATCGATTAATCGATTATTTTGCATCTGTCAAGTTTAAGTAAAAATTTTAAAATTAATTCGCGAATTGGAACACAGCCATAGAGTGTTTATGGAGAACTGTTGCGGATGATGATAAACAAAAACAAAACTTAATACTGTTCGTGTGTTTGTAGAAAATGATCAGAAATCAGAGATGGTTCATTGAAAATATTTAATCAATCTACGGTGACTTAACGTGAATTAGACTTGCATTTAGATTTATTCTCGTTTATATGGCAAAATCTTATGTTGCTTGTTTTTTTCCAAATTAAATCTTTATCAATTTCGCAATTTACCGATTTTTCTGATTTAATTTAAGTGGTATTAATTATTTTTTTAATTAATTCAAATTATGTTTTGCTAAATAAGTTTTTTTATAATTGAAGATTAATCATGGCCAAATCGCTATTTACCTACGATCAGGTAAGCTCACTAATGATGAAGTGCTATCACACCATGAGGGTTGAGTATCTCGACGAGTTGGAACTGCACGAAGAGTTGACAGCTCGCAGTGTCACTAGTGTTCAGCGATATACCGATTGATGAGTCAGAGGATGAGCAGCGAAGAGAGAATGTTTGTGAAGAACTGGCTGTACAGGAGGCGCCGCGTATGTTAAGATTCAACGAAGACGAGTTAGACTGGATCCATCGACTGGAAGCTCAGTTGGCAAGTCTAGAGCAGGCACTGTTTGTCCGTAATGCAGGTGTGGTGTCGTGTCATGGACTTTCGTGATGTGAAAAATAGACACTCCCAGCTTGGTGGTTAAAACCACAATGAATATTTATTGAAGTTCTTGACTTAACCTAACTCTTATTTACTGGAGGTATCTGAAATGTATATATATTCTGTAACCAATCAGTGATCGAGCACTAATCGGGAGAGAGGGAATATGTTAGAGAGAGGCCGCATAGCCGGCGCTGTTGCGCCGCATGCGGCATGGAAACGGCCTTGCATGGGAACAGTCATAAAGTAATAACTCTGTAAAATGACACTTTCTTATTGAAAGTGCTTATGCAATGGAAGGGCCAACGACTTGACGGGTTGCTGACTGGAATTCTCTAGAATTATACTCAGCATGAAACAACGTGCGAGTTCTGTTGAATTTAGGCATGGTTCGATGACATGTGTGAAGCACATGCCACAGTGGAAGTAGCCGTGCAAACCGATCCAAAAGACTCTTCGAGGCTTGATTCATTTCAGAATCCTCTCCCAGGGTCTCAAAACGATTACCGTAATTTTTCGCAACATTTTTCTCAGAACCCGTTCAAGACTGCAAGTAGTTATTTTCCTAGTTTTCATCCTGTTGAACAGTGATTCCGTCCCCAGTCTGATCTGCATCTCATGTTCGATGCGCCAAACCCGAGCTTTTCGCAAGTACCCTTAGACCAACTCCATATGCTACCCCCCGTAAACACTTCCTCGCACTTCCAACAGACACACAATCCACGCGAGCTGCATACCCAGGTAGTAATTCACTTCCTTTCCAAAACCAATTTCAACAAGTTCAGTATCAAGCTCCGTTTCAACGTCGTCATACTTTGCCGGTATGCAAATGGAATATTAGCAAGTATAGTGGGGATGATCAGGGCTTGAAACTGAACGAGTTCCTTGAGTTTGTCCAAGCACTTTCACTTGCTGAGTATGTCTCTACGGAGGAGTTGTTCGAGTCTGCCATACATCCGTTTACCGGTTCCGCTTTGAAGTGGTACATGACACAGCGAACTACAGGTCGTTTGATGAATTGGGAGCATTTAGTATTTGAGTTGCGTCGAACTTACATGCATCCGGATTTGGATGCTTTAATTAAAATGAAGATTTATCAAAGACGGCAGCAAAAGCAGGAATCTGTTCACGAATACCATTTCAAAATGGAGAAGCTGTTTCGGAGTATGTGTATGCAAATAGCCGACCACGAAAAGGTCCAAATCCTACAAAAGAACATGCGAATCGACTACAAACGTCAAATGACTTTCATTCCCATCCTCAATTTCGAGACACTCGTAGCTGCCGGACAGAAGTTAGATGCTCTTAACTTCTCGGCGTACAACAAGGTATTTGGCATCGAAAAGTCGGTACATGCAATATAAACCCAGGAAAACACAAGTCGAAACCAAATCAAATCCTCTCACCCACCACCACAGCAGCAAACACGTCCACCAGGTCAGTTCAAAGACCAGTCCGGTAATCAGAATCGGAACAATCTCAATAGTCCGGGTCGGTCTGTCAACCCCGCCTAGTTCTAAAACAGGTACGGCTCGAAATTTTCAAAAACCATTACCGGTGTCAAACCCCAACCGGTTAAATGAGCCAAAGTCACCAACTCCCGGACCATCTGGTATTTCTTCTGGTCCTCAGCTAACCCTAGAACAGGTCGTAAGTAGACACAAGCCTCCACATCCTAATACGTGTTTCAATTGTGGAACACCCGGACATCATGTCGCTATGTGTCGCCAGCCACGTCGCTTATTCTGTGACAACTGTGGGCTGCATGGCTTCCCGATCAGTTTCGGTCCGTATTGTCTAAAAAACGGCCGGCGGACGGACGAAAATCGCCGTTCACAGAACCCCCAGGCGTAATTACCTCAAGTTCACACGAAATCCCAATCTACTTCAGAAGACTACTTTAACCAACCGGAAGAAATCTGTTTCATAAATTACCCTTTTAACGACGATAACCGTCCGTACGTTTCCATAAAAGTTAATGGACTTCCGCTTAAAGCTCTTCTGGATAGCGGGAGCAACTACGCCGTCATCAGCGAAAGTATTTTCACGCGCTTAAAACCGAAGAAACTTCATAGACCCCCTGGAAATATTACACTTCGTTCAGCTAGCGGTGACAAGCTCACTATCCTAGGCCAAGTTCACCTTCCGATCCGTTTCAACGAAAGGATGAAAATTGTTCCGACCCTGGTTATCCAAAATCTATCCCTCGACTGTATATGTGGCATGGATTTCTGGACAAAGTTCCAAATCCAGCCACAATCTTGCAGAGTGAGCGGTTACCCAACTCGGGGAACGTTGCAACTATCGATCAGTCGATTCCAGATACGATACTATCAGCACAGAGATGTCCATATAACTTTTCTCGAAAAACGTGTGTAAAAGTTTAAACGAAAATATGTTGAAACACTAACGCCATCTCTTACCGGCTGCCCAAGTTATGTTGAATCATGTTGCCAGTGATTTTTTTACTTTCTACGCAACTCAACGTTTGGAAACGTTGCTGTCAAAATTCAAAACAAAAGAATCGGTATCTGAAACAAACATTATAAACATTTGTTCGGGTGAAAAAGTACGTATTCCAGCTTGCAATTTACAAGGCATTTTGGAAGATATCTAAAACATCAGCACTCGTGATTCATAGGCCAATTCATTAATATGTCGACGAAAGTTTTTGGATATAACGGAAAGGCAACTGGGGTTATATCTAGAGAATGTGTTGGTACCCGATTCGTTTTGAGTTTGTGAATGCAGTTGCAGCTCAAAAGGGGTTTTTCGTGAAGAGCTGCGATGTTCAACTACCAATCGCTCGTCCTCGTAGTATATGATGGAGATGATGAAGTACGTGTATCCTTGGACAGTACATAGCTATCGAGTCAACTACTTTCTGGTATTTCAATACATGAGTCCTCTGATGCTGAAGTCTTCTACCACTAATCATTGACAAACAGTGATGGATCACTGGGAATGCCAATAATCGGTGAATCGACAAACTCTATGGATGCATTCTCCAAATAGTCACCTGACATTCTGATAGAACAAAATACAAATATGTTGATAAAAATAGCTTCCAATACTTTTTGGTATAGTTTATGGTATGGTATAGTGATTGAACGAACATTCGAAAGGCATTGCCTTTGGAACTAACTTGCATGTGAATTTCAGATTCAATTAGATTTTAGACTAAGAGTTCCTTTTATGTTACGCTGCATTACCACTTTTCTTTCCTGGATAGTTCCTTGAAAGCATTGAGAGGAAAGTGAGCGAAACGACTACTTATGTTCTTGAATGTTTGTGGTCCTGAGGCAGCAAACATTTAGGCAGCTTCACAAGAGCAACATTTTCTACCCAGGCATGGCATCTGCGTTATAAAACATACTCTCATATGTATTCATAATTTCAAAGGTGAAGAAAAATTCACATTTCATTATCACCTGTGAACTGATAAAATGAAATATTGTATCGTTACTGATTACTGCACCAATAAAATTCACAATAGCGACCCATTTTCCAATTCTATAAAGTCGCATGAATATGGGCAGCCGGTATAAGAAGCAAGTGCAGAGAAAAACGTGGAAAATTTTTCAGGTTACGTGCTAGGCTTTTGATTGATAAATATTGACATGACAGATATCGCACAACTGCAGTGCCGCCTACCAGGAGCATAACGACATACATTTGAAATGTCGGTTTAAAGTTTTACACAAGTAGCAGACCGAAGATAAACGTCTGTTCTCTGTGCTATCAGCTCACGAACGTCTTCAAATAGAAGAAATAAAGCAGGGCAAGCAGGGCAGCTAACCAGCAGGGCAGCAACCCTTTACACCACTTAAACAGCACCGGATTGTCATAGATGACGAGTGGAAGGGCAAACCTCTCGTCCGACAATTCCCTTATGTGATGTCCCCGAAGACACAGGAGTTGGTGGCAACAGAGCTACAGCGGTTACTTGATGTGGGAATCATCGAACGTAGTAGTTCTGATTGGTTCTTGAACTGCGTTCCTGTGATCAAACCCGCTAAGGTGAGGCTCTGCTTAGACGCGCGCAAAATCAAAGAGAGGACTTTGCGTGATGCTTACCTTTTGCCCCACCCTGGACGTATTTTGGGACAACTACCTAAAGCAAAATTCCTCACTACGATAGATTTGTCCGAAGCCTTCCTACAGGTTGGCCTCGAACCAAGCTCTCGCAAATATACGGCGTTCAGTGTGCAAGGCAAAGGGTTATTCCAGTACACCATAATGCCTTTCGGCTTAGTAAATAGCCCCGCTACCCTGGTGAGACTTATGGATACGGTACTAGGTCATGGTGTACTGGAACCGAACGTTTTCGTGTATCTTGACGATATCGTCATAGTCACGGAAACGTTCGAGCATCACGCAGAACTTCTCGTTGAAGTTGCGCGCCGTCTGAGATAAGCAAACCTCAGTATAAACTTGGAAAAATCTAAGTTCGGTGTGAATTAAATTCTCTTCCTAGGATATCTTTTGAGTACGAGCGGTCTCCGGGCGAATCCTGAGAAGATCAGACCGATCGTAGATTATGAAAGGCCCAATACCGTAACGAAACTCAGAAGATTCCTAGGAATGACGAATTACTACCGTCGATATATAGCGAACTTTAGTGGCGTGACATCCGCCCTAACAGAGTTTTTACAAACCAGCTCAAAGGTCATACGGTGGAATGAGGCTGCCGAGCAAGCATTTTGTGAAATAAAGGAACGCCTCACTTCTTCGCTAATCCTCGGCAGTCCGGATTTCACTCGTGAATTCGTTATCCAAACGGATGCGAGTGATGTGGCAGTTGCCGGTGTGCTAACCCAGCAACAAGAGGACGGAGAACGGGTAATCTCCTACTACTCGCACAAGCTGACGACGCCGCAGAAGCACTACCATGCAGCAGAGAAAGAGGCTCTGGCTGCAATCCTGGCTATCGAAGCCTACCGAGGATATATAGAGGGGTATCATTTTACCCTCATTACCGATTCCTCTGCGCTCACCCATATTCTTAGCTCCAAGTGGAAGGTGGGATCAAGATGTAGCAGATGGGCACTTGAGCTCCAGCAACACGATGTGACAGTAGTGCATCGAAAGGGGAAGGAGAACGTGGACCCGGATGCTTTGTCAAGGAGTATTGCTGCGGTCCAGAACACTCCTACTACATCTTGGTACACCTCCATGGTGAGAAAAGGGTCAGATAAACCCGACGATTTTGTAGACTTTAGGGTCGAAAATGGCAAACTTCTAAAGTTTAGGGGATGCAGAGGTAAACACGGTCCCTAAACAGCAAAGGTCACACAAACTTTCCTTCCCTATTCCCACCTGATTGCAAGGACGTGGCCGGCGCCGTTATTGATTATAAAAGAAATTGAATCACTGAAACGTGTACAGTGAGAATGGTCGGTTACTCCCAGCCCCATTCAATTGATTCATTGTGCAATTTCAGTGATTCTGATCAAACACGGACTAGCAACCATCGATACGTGCAGTCAGTCAAGCTAAGCTAAGCTAGCTAAGAAAATGGCAAACTTCTAAAGTTTGTAGCAACGCAGAGTGAACTCGGTGATTCACGCTTTGAATGGAAGCTCATCCCAACGACAGATGAAATCGTCAAGATTCTAGAAGAATATCACAATTCCGTCTTCCACCCAGGTTATGATAAAACCCTTGCCCGTATCCGGCAGAGGTACTATTGGCCTCGAATGGCTACTGAAGTACGTTGGTATTACCAGCAATGTGAGACCTGCAAGGAGGTCAAGGCACCGTCTGTCCCCGTGGCACCTGAAATGGGGAAAATGCGGTTAGCAACGCGTCCATGGCAAATCGTTTCGGTCGATTTCGTTGGTCCACTACCACGCAGTCGACGCGGAAATCAACACCTTCTTGTAGTGGCCGATTATTTTTCGAAATGGGTCATGGTTTAGCCTGTGAGGAGTATCGGGAGTTCAACTTTGGTTTTGATTCTCAAAGACCAATGGTTTCTTCGAAACTCCGTTCCGGAGATCATCATAACCGACAACGGGAGCTGTTTCCTGTCAAAGGAGTTCAAGGAGCTGTTGGATCGGTTCAAAATTGTTCACTGGTTGAATTCTCGATACCACTCGCAGGCTAATCCTGTGGAGAGGGTTAACAGGACTATAAACGCGGTGATTAGAACCTACGTGAAGGAAGACCAGAGGCTTTGGGACACAAAAGTGCCCGAAATCGAAATGGTGCTAAACATCAGTGTTCACTCGTCGACTGGGTTCACACCGTTTTTTGTTACGCACGGACACGAGCTGTCCGAGATGGAGACGGATCACCAGTTGGCCCGACACGACGAAGCACTAACTCCGGAGCAGCGAGAAGAGCGGAAGAAAAAGATGCTTGCCGATGTCTACGACGTCGTCGCCAAATATCTGGCTAAAGCCCACCAAACGTCAAACGCGACCTACAATCTTCGGCATAGAAAGTTTGCTAAAGCCTTCGTTCCTGGTTAGCTGATCTACAGACGGAACATGAAGCTATCGAGCGCCTGAACTACGCCGTTGTAGCGCCGAGAACTACAACGCCAAGTATGGACGCCAGTTTCTGCACTGTTGTGTCAAAGCCAAACACGGAACCTCCTCCTATGAGCTCGAAGATCTCACGGGCAAAAACATAGGGATCTGACCGGCGGTAAACTTAAAACCCGGCTGAACAAACACCAACTAGCGTCGCTCATCCCAGTCCATCATCCGAAACACTGTCGCACAACCTACAAAGAAAAACAAATTAAACAAACCGAACGCACATAGGTATTTTCACGTGAAAAAAAAACAAGCCTTCCTTGATCGGAGCATCTAGGTACATTAAGAATTTAAGCTTTGACGTCTTCCCGCTAAACAGTCGCGAGAATTATGTTACAGATCAGAAACGTAAATCAGTCTTTCAGAGTTGTGATGCCGACATTAAGTTGGAACGCAGCCACTCTCAACCACTCGAATGATCAGCTATTTCTTTCAGTAGTTCTCAAATTTATTCTCTCGAACTCACGAGAGAGACACTTACGATGAAATACTGTAACGAGATGCTGATTTATATTTGATTACGTTCGCGTAGCTCATAAAGATGAGATACGTAGAGTTTAGTTGATCAATTATATTTAAAGGGTACCCGCAGTAGGGTAAGCTAAATAGGTAATTAGGAATGATTGTGGAACAGTGTATTAATGAGTGATTGTTGAATGAATATTTAATTGAGAGAGTGTAGAATGCTTGAAAGAATGAGTGAAGTACACAGTGAATGATTGAGGGGTGTTATATATGGGATGAATGAGTATGTAATTGTATGAAAATGGTGTTGATGAATTTTGTCCAAGTATATCTTGTGACTGCCAGTAATGAAAATGAGAAGAGTCTAATCTCTTGATTCATGTTTAATCGCAAAAGGTTAAGGTCAAGTAGAAGTAAATGACTGTTTCTGGTTTCTGATCATTGTTCACCATAAAGGCGAAAGTCGAATGTCGTTTTATCTGACGCACCTGGAACAGTTCCATCATTGAAGCTTTGGAATTAATCTAATCAACTCGGTTATGAAAGGAATTCATCTGATTTTGACTCTCTTTGCCTGCACGAGACCAAAGTTGGACAGACTCACTTCGTCTATGTTATTCCGTGGAAAAGAGCTCTGGTAATCATTACTATGAAAAATCATTGCACGGAATGTTCTGAGGAAGCAGTAGCCGCAGCTGAGGTCGTCAGGTTTATAAAAAAAAAACATTTCAGGTTTTTTCCCCCGACTCCGGGAGGATTGTAACCCGCCACTTGAGGGTTACAATTAGATCTCTTGGTTCTTGGGCCAATTTAGTTCAGACCACCAAAGAAAAATGGTAAATATATGTACGCGTGTTTGTTTACTAATTTATTATTAAATGTCTATATATGAAATAAATGTCTTTGGTCCGTATTTATATGTTTTCATTGATATTTATTTAGTATATAGTAGTTTTAGGGTGTAAATAAGCAATTATCGTAAATAAAAGATGATATTTGTGTCCAAACTTGTATATATAGATGTAATTGTTTGTTTGCTGTTGAAGAAATATTATTTACATTATTTAATCAAATATTTATTCACACTATTCATTCAAATATATATTTACATTATTTATTGAAAAATTTATTTACATTATTTATTCCGATATTGATTTACATTAAATTATTTATTGAAAGGTATATACACTATTTATCAAACTAAATTTTGTGTGAAATGAAGAACGTTAAAGAAAACAAGCACTTAGGGTCTAAAATATGTACAGATTTTGCATGCAATCTAGTCTCCTGAAATGATTTGAATTCAAATTCGATTAAAAAGTACAACACCAACCAAAACCCCTCCAATTGTACTAAAAATATCGCATCGAGAAATGCAGCTAAATGTACCGGAACAAAGCTGATGGCGATGGGCATGACGGAATCTACGAGAAGATGAGATAAAAGGCCAGGAAACAATAGGGCGGTCCCTTAGTTTTTGATCCGGTCCAGAGGAGTGAAGAATTGTGGTAGCACCTACGAATACACCCGTCCATTATGTGTCGTAGTTTCGCGAGTTTGTGAAAAGTTCAGTCTAAAACTTACAAACTAAATTAAAACCCTAGTGAATTTAAAACTTAACAGCTAAAACACCTCAATAAATAAAAATTCACAAAACATTCAAAGGTAGTACGGACGCTGGCCGCACTACGGACGATCAGAAAAGAACGACACCAAGATAAAGTGATTACAAAAAGCTAAAATCTGATCGAGCTAAGCCGGCTTGGTCATTATCGTACCCAACAAATCATCCGAGCGAGCGTAGTGCAACAATATGTATAGTGTCGATGGATAATGGTCCGAGCTGACGGTTGAAAAGTGCGTTTTGTAGACTGAATAGAGCACATGGTGTTGCGAAAAGACTGTTGCCGTCAGCTCACGGTGTCTTCTCGCTCGGATTGGACCAAATAATGTGATAGTGCGCGTGCGAAAGGTACCAC
>JASCZW010008441.1:0-50807 GCA_034211315.2 Aedes japonicus
GCGCATACTATGCAGAGTTATTGGATCGTTTGAAGGATAAGCGATTTTACTCAAATGATGAGCTGAAACCGATGGCTACTTTGAAGGACTTCCGAAGGAATACTGTTCAGATGGGATAAAAAAATTAGAAAGCCGCTGAACTCGCTGTATCGACCTAAAAGGAAAGTAGGTTGAGCAATAAACCGAATTTGGCAAAAAAATCCGTGTTTGATATTAAAGGGAATTTTCAGGCAACATAGTGAAGCGCATCATTATTTTCCTCGGAGGGGAGTCGGTTGAAGCAGCGGCCACTTCAGCTCTGATTTGAGGGTCGGTGCGTCTGTGTTGATTTATTCCGGTGGTGGACTGTGGAGTCATGAACCTTGGAATTCCGGCAGGTGCCGAACTGTTCTCATGACAAGAACTGATGGGGTCTTGTTGGATTGCTTTCGGCCCTTCTGGTTGGACGAAGATTGCTGTCAAATTCGAAGAAACTCGGCTCGTTTCGGACAGCTACGGTCCATAGCTGGGTGGGCACAACCACAGTTGGAGCACCGTTTCGCTGGAGAATCTTTTGACGGGCACTCCTCAGTGTCATGGGTTCCACCGCAGTTGTTGCATCGTGGTACAGGCAACGCATGCACTGCGTTACATCCACGTGCTTATTTTGGTACGCCTCCCTACGTACCAGGATCTGTCCTACCTACCTGACCTATCGCAGTTAGGTAAGGTTTGTGTATGCTTTGGCAAAGTGTAGCAAATAGAATGCTTCATCTAGGGTTGCGAATTCACCCTTTCGTCGGATGACATGCACTGCTTTAGCACCCAGGTAGTGTTCCTCTTTCAGACGATTGATGAAAATTTCGGGTGCCACCAGTAGAAGTACAAGTAAAGTAAAATTACATTTATGGCTTAGAATTTCCTAATATTTCTTCCTAGGAGTTGTGATTCCGAATGGTGTTAAAATATTTTTAAGTCTATGCCTAGACATTGTAAAGTCAATGGTTTCCCAGTACTGATTGTCAGAGGCCATCATTCGATTCAGTGGCCCAAATTTTGCATAACTTGTGCGATGATGGTTTATGGAAAATAGATTTCGATTTCTTGGTTGTCGAGTAGGCGCTTAGTTGTCGAGAAATTTAATTTTGACAAAAATACCCAGGTAACCAATAAGCAATTCCAAAGCGCCTTTACGGCAGCCTATCAAGCATTTAAGTCACCGTAAATGCAACATTAATGCCACTTCTGGCCTAATATACGTGTGCTTTACTGCAATGCTATGATAATGCCTCATTAATGCTATTTTGCATCCGAAAAGGTTTATTACAGGCTACAAGCATTTAAATAGCATTTGAAATGCAGCTTTACAACCGATAGCTTTCAAGATGCTGATATAATGCTAATATTCCGCTTGTAGCATCTAAAAATGCAGATTTAAGTTTGATTTACTGCATATAACTAGAAATTAGAAGAAAAATTAGTATTTTCCATTTAATTCCAACTACCTTTGCTTATCTTCGACAGATACGCGTATTTCGTCTACAATGTGTAGACTTCTTCAGTGTCTCGTACTAATAACTCGACTACTGCATATACTGCATATCCTAATGCTTATTGTAACTCGCAGTGTCTCGTACTAATAATTCGACTAAGAACAAGACAATGAAGAAGTCTGCACATTGTAGACGAAATACGCGTTTCTGTCAAGATAAGCAAAGGTAGTTGGAATTATATGGAAAATACTATTTTTCTTCTAATTTCTAGTTACAGGTATTCCACTAAGCAGCACAAAGCCTCTAGGATTCAAGAAAGATTAGTATTTTCCATTTAATTCTAACTACCTTTATTGCTTATCTTGATAGATACGCGTATTTCGTCTACAATGTACAAACTTCTTCAGTGTCGTGTACGAATAACTCGACTCGACTCGCCGTTGTGAATTTCTGAAACGAAAAATCTGTTATAAAGCCGTAGGTTCCAGCCCAAGTTTCTATCTTGGATATGTAGGGTCCAACCTGTCTCCCTGGTGTAAAGAAACAGCCCAAGGGGCTGAAAGTCAGGTTGATAAAGCAACTAAAGAGGGTTGAGATTCAAGCATAAAACTGAATTACACTCGCAAACTATTCGATCGTTTTGTGTTCTTCAAGTTCTTCATTCACTTTTTTTGTACTTTTTGGTACAACTGAAGTGAAGGTAGAAACTTTTCGTGAACTTTCAAGTCGGTATTCAATGTAACATGTCCTTAGAAGAGAAATAAGTTCAGCTTATATTCCAATAGTATCTTTTCATTCAGCAAGAAAGTGATCCGGAACTTGTTTGGAACCAAATCCGTACTTCTGAGTTCGTTTCGCAAGAGAAGTCCGAACTTTAGCATGCTTGGATGTCGGGTAAAAAATTGAGTTTGCCTCAAGCAGTGAAGCACAGCAAGCAAGATGGCTAGACAAATTGGAGCAAGATCTTGGATGGGCGGAACAATTGAAGAACTAGAGAACATCAGTTTCAGTTGAGGCCGAGTTTCCTAGCAATACATTATTAAACAGGTACAGTTCTGAGGTGACAAAGAACATTGGTAGTTTATATTTACCTTTCAATTATAACGCAAAGTATTCACTGTTTTTCATTTTGTAAGCGAGTTAGAACTCTTCTTAAGTCTAATCTTTAACCGAGATGGAACCAAAAAAAAAGGGATCCTCGAAGCTCGGTAAACTTCATTATCGCTGGAAAGCACATTTATCACTTTCGACTTCACTCTCCTAGCTCAATCCCATCAAGGAAACCCAACAAAACCCGTCCAGCAAGTCGTAAAGCATGTAACGAAATTCCAAGCTCCTCACCCAAAAACAGACACTTCACTTTGCCCGTCCTCTCCGAAAGCTGTTACAGTGGAAACCACCATAAATCACATTTCTTTTACAACCTATTTAAATCTCAGTAAAACAAACTACAACCAGCAGAGGCGCCTCGGCCGTAGCCCGGCACTAACACTCACACGTCGCTCACCGACTGCCAGAAGACGATCGAAGTTAATTTTTGCCTCTTATCAACTTTTACCATCTTGGTCGTCGTCGTCGTCGTCGTCGTCGTCGTCGTCGGTGGAAGTACGGAGAAGTAGTGGCGAGGGATTGCCTTTTCCAATAAAAACCAGTCTCACACCATTCCGGAGGACTCGAGCCAAGGAACCGGGCAAAAACAAACAACCTTTACTCTAACCCATTTCTATTGCTCCAGTGGAAGCAGCAGCAGTGCAGTGATTTAGCACATATCCAACCGGAGCCAAACGGGCTATATTTTAATCTTCCTCCAACAAAGACGCCGATGACGACGACGACGACGAAGACGACGGCCCTTGGCCCACCCCGAAGAAATCCAATCATTCTTGATTCCTCCGAGCATTTATCATATCACCGACCTTCTTTTTCTCCCTTCGTGAGGTGAACTTTCTTCTAAATGGCCATAAACTAACGGTCCCATTTCCCCTCCCACCTTCGTTTTCGTCCTCCAGTAAATAACCGTACGGACAGGGTTAGATCTAAGCTGCTATAAAAAGCCACCCCGGCAATCGTCCGTCCGTTTTGGGGTGGGTGGGGGTAGGAAGTGATTAAAAAGTGTCACGCATACATTCACATTTGCTTATTACCAACATATCTTCCGTGGGTGGTGCCATTCGACCTATTCCGAGGAAAAGATTTGATTTACTACGAAATGGGTCACCGGGAAGGTCCTGTCCGGGATTTCACTCCACCTAGTCACTCGTCGATGGTTAAATCCACTTCCTGCGAATATAGCAAGTTCCGACCACGAAAGCCACATTCGACCTATTGCGAGCAGACGTTGTTTGCAATCAATAAATCACCGGCAGCGGTTCAAACTTCCTTTTCAAATCTCGAAACGAGACCGCAACAATAAGAAGTTACCATCCCCTCCCCGCTTCCTCAACCCCGAAAAAGCCAGGCAGTAACACATCATTTGCAGCCTTCGCTTTGAATAAAATCAACAATTAATAAATCATATTGTCAACGCCAGCAACTTCCAGAGCAGTCCCGGCCTGCAGCCAAAAGTGGCAACACTATAACAATGCTCATAATCACGCAGTGGCCAGGCAGTGTGTGGAAAGTCCCCGACCAGATAAGGCCCCATCGGCCGGCCCCTCCAAAGGCCAGAGGAATTATATGTGGGTACCTTACATGAAGCAAATTATGGAATATAAATTATTACTGAACTGCAATAAATAATTTACAAGCAAACCCCCCCCCCCCCCTTCGTTCACCCAACGCCAGGTTGGACTGTTTGAAATGTGTGACAACGTCTGCCGCTGATGCTCATTTGAGCGCAGTTTGTGTGTGACAACCAATTTTCTGGTCCTGTTGGTCCTGCTGCAAGCACGCATCAAACGCACACACACACACAAACACAAACCGACCGAGTCTGGATAAGCCATCAGAAGCTAGTTTGACACACATACCTCTCCCGCAAATATCGGTCCAGATTCAGTAGTGCGACGGTCAAACATTTCCTGAAGCTCTTCGGAACGTGCACAGCCCACCCATTAATCGCAGTAGCACCCTCCCAGCAATTTAACATCAAGGCACAGAGGCACAGAGGGAGAGCAAGACAGACAGAGACAGAGACAGAGAGAGAGAGAGCATCATAATTCACAAATGTTACTCCCATCCGTCCGAATCAGCCGCCTCCCCCGCCGCCTAGGCTTCGAGTATTAGTTGAGAGCAGCACTAAAGCGACAAACATCAGCTCCATATGCGTTTGAAATGGCTGCTAAACTACAGTGGACCCCCCCCCCACTCCTACCACTACCGGCGACGGACGACGGTTCCAAATGCACACGATTGGCAACATGTTTTGATACGAATCATCTCATTCTCACCCGGAGCCCCTCCCCCCCACCTTCCCGCCGGTGTCAGGGTGAATGATTGAACCTCGAGCCATCCAAACCAGCTGAACGGATGTAACGAACGGTCGGTCGGTTCGGATAGAGCGATCTGGACGAAATTGATAATAATAATTTCAGAGCAAATGTTGACAGTTAAAAATAAACGAGCCACCGGGGGGATAAATCATCGAAAGCGTGAATTTGGAGACAGGCGACACCATTCGGTCGTGGAAGTGCGAGAGGATTCATCACTTCCTCGATCATCGCATCGCGTTGGGAGATCAGCAGCAGCAGCAGCAGCAGAACCAGCAGATGTTCAGCACGCGTTAGTTTGAAAGCTTTCATCAATTGTCAGCGAGTTTCGATGGATTTCAGTTGCAGTAAGAGGAAAGGAAATTTTCGACAATCAATGCAGAATTTTTTCGCAGCATCGCGCACCCAGCTGGTGTTTCTGTTTATTTGCAATTATTTGCTATTTGCATCGAAGCAGGCTGGCCTATCAGGGATGCCAGATATGTTTTTCAAATGCCTGCGATAAAAATTTTATAAGTCTGGGGATATTTATCTAAGAGAAACTGTCAAGGGGTGAGTCGATCAGCACACTTTTCTCCTGTGCTATTTTGTTTTAGTGTGCCTACATGCGCTGCAATGTTCTGCGTGTTGCCGTAAAGTGCCGAAGGTGCCGATATGTTGATAGTACAAATTTTTATTTTTGCTCATCATGGCAACCAAGCATTTGTTTTGGTTTCCACAAGATAAACAACATAAAAATCAACAAGCAGTGCACTGATGCTCTAGGATTTTAAGGACATAAATAAATTAGTTTATAGTTTAGTTACGGTTTAATTATAGTTTAAAAAGTGTTTAATATTGTATAGAAAATTGTTCAAGTGGTTGGTTCTAATTGGAACTCGGATTGAATCAATTCAGTTAAAAGAATTTGCTCAAATTTTACTTCTCCCGAGCACCCGAGGACAATGAAAGGATGAAAGAATAAAGCTGAGTTGCTCGCTATTTGATTCCTATGCATTTGAAAAGAGGAGCTGGTGAAATTTAGATGGCTGTTTAATAGACAATCCCGATCCTCCATATAGATGACTGAAATACAGCTAAATTTGACAGAAATAACATGCAAATACAATAGTAAAATGCTGTTATGGACAAAATCAGTTCGTGTGATCGAATGCTGCTTGTAAAAAGTACAACAGGTATGAGCGCGCTGGAATTTGATAGTGTTCGGCATATTTTTTTTTAATTTAGATTCTCGGTAATCTTTCTAGGCAGTAAATGTTGCTGAACGTTATCTATTAACAGAATCTGCATTCCGATCTGCCGATTCCCGGATAGAAGAAATATGCGAAGAATCGTACAGCTTTCCGGAAGTTTCACTTGGAGTACAATAAACAAAATTTCTTCCTCGACAAACGATATGTACATATATTAATCGCATAATTTTTAAATACAGAACTGTGCTTCACAATCTGGAACTACTTCAGCCTATGAATTTTAAATAAATGGCACATCCTGAACCAATATTAAGTTTGCTCTTCTTACATTGGTTCAGAAATTCCCAAGACTGCCACATCTACAATTCCAGAATTTCGACGATGTCCATCGTGTACGTTGCCATGCGTTTTTGCATCTTTAAACGCATCTGCAGCATTCAATTTATGTGTAACAATGTTATTTGTTGTTTGTAAATGTTTACTGATTTGAATATTATTCAATTTGTTCCAAAAATATGCCTTCAATAAAGTTGCAATGATTGATCGGAACTTGCTTATTAAATTAACCACTTACCTCATCCATTGTTTCAGCTAACGATATACCTGAATTAGTTTTTTCCATGATTTTTAAGTTAGCTACTTAATTGATTTAGCGAATTCAACAAACAAAACTCTCGCTAGATTGACGTAAAGAAACAAGCAAAGTGAAAAAAATTGTCATCAACAATAACGCATATTTGCAAGGTTGCTGATTTTTTATTTGAAAAAGCTCAACTGTCAAAAGTGTTTCTCAGTGTGCCACACATGTGGTATGGTGTGTAAGACTTCGTGGTGAGCACATTGCTCTTAGCGACTTACCCTTGGAAACTGTACATTTTTTTTTGTTGCAAAATTAGAATTCTTTCGACGAAAAGACGTAATAAAAACGCGATTTCCGTAATTTTTCCCATATGGGTGAATATGTAAACCTGTTTGCCTCTTTTTCTTGGTTTGTATGCAATCTTACACCCCTTTCGAACTACAACCTATATTACGTGATACAGAGTATATTGATATCAAATGGCATCCTTATTATTTTCAGTGAAAACAAGATGCATAGATGCTGGTTAGGCTGATGCAAAATTTGAAATATTTGCTCCCCTAAGCTTAATCGACGCCAATTTGGGTCCTGATAGTCCCCAAAAAATTTTAACACATTTGGTTTTTATTTGGCTTTGCACACGCTATTCAAAGTTTGTATGGGAATTAGTATGAAGAATCTCAAACTTACATTTCCAGATCCCTAACATCTTGATATTATGTCCTAAAACCAAATCTTATATACATTCATATAGTGTAAGTCGTCAACTATCAAACTGCCGAAGATACCTGACATGTAAATTTTATACAAAAATAGTTATTCAATAAAACATAAAATACACACTTTAGGTATGATGTTTTATTCTTATTTTTGTTTTATTATTATTTATATGTTTTTTATATTTTATATTCATATATTTTATGTATTTTATTTGATTTATATTATTTTATATATTTCATATATTTTATATATATATATATTTTATATACATTATATATTTTTACTTCTTATCATTATATTTGTTGAATAACTATTTTTGTATAAAATTTACATGTCAGGTATCTTCAGCATTTTGATAGTTGACAACTAACACTATATGAATGTATATAAGATTTGGTTTTAGGACATAATATCAAGATGTTAGGGATCTGGAAATGTAAGTTTGAGATTCTTCATACTAATTCCCATACAAACTTTGAATAGCGTGTGCAAAGCCAAATAAAAACCAAATGTGTTAAAATTTTTTGGGGACTATCAGGACCCAAATTGGCGTCGATTAAGCTTAGGGGAGCAAATATTTCAAATTTTGCATCAGTCTAATGCTGGTATCAACATACATACCTTACCTTACCAATCAGACCAAGGCCGGTGTGGCCTCTGCAGTACAAAGAAGTTGATTCCGTTGCAATCGGTCCATGGGCGGTCCTCGCCAGACTCGCTGTCTGCGGAGAGTCCGCAGGTCACCTTCTACTTGATCGATCCACCTTGCTCGTTGCAGGCCTTTTTTTCTTGTAGCCGTCGCACAGTGATTCCATTCCATACAAAATGCGGAAAAAAGTATTAAAAAATAATTTCCACAGCTTAGTTATGTGTTTCCAAGTAACTTTGTACCGCTGATTTCAAATATGTTATCTAAATTGTCACACTTTCGAGATATGGCCGTTTTATGGCCTCTTGGAGTATTCGGAACATTCGATAAAATGGTAAATTCATTAGTCTCGTCCTAAAGCATTACGGTTCTTTTTAAAACCATTTGTACATAATATGTAAGTAGCAAAGTGATGTGGAGAACAATGTGCGGGCCTAAGTGGCCGTGTTTTGGTCTTCCGGAAGTTCCGGAACATTCGCAAAATTTGATAACTCAGCAATTCGAAACCAACCATTTCCAAACTTGTCTGGGAATGCATTCTTTCCTTGCGAAAGGTGTGCCAAGAGAACTCGGTAAATTTATTCTGGGTTCCGGGACACTGTGGCATTGAAGGCAATGAAAGGACAGACGAGCTTGCTAAACAAGGTTCAAATGCACAGTTTATTGGCCCAGAAAAAAATGGAATTAAAATCTTGGGAAGAGCAAAGGGTGATGACCAATTGGTTGGTCACCACAAAGTGTTCTCAAGCGAAAAGGTTTATAATTCCAAATGTTACAATTAGTAAAAAGCTTCTGGAGCTCAATAAGAGAGTTCTTTGTACCTACACGGGCCTAGTAACCGGACATTGCCCGAGTAGATATCATTTGAAGAACATTGGCCAGGTTCAGAATGATATCTATCCTGGTCACTTGACAAATGGTGATCTAGCTTTAAGATGCGAATTAGTATAGTAAACAGGGGTATATCACAAAAGTTCAACTCAGTGGACGTTGTGATTCTACGCCCCAACACAAAAAAAAAAAAAAAAAAAAATCGAAACCAAAAAGATGAAATGGATCTTAGAATTCTGCAATAATAGGTAGGTTTGTTCCTTTTCAAAATATATAATTCGAAATTTTCTTTTTGTCATAAGGGTGTTCAATTTTAAAAAAGGGTGGCCTAAATTACGGTATTAAGAAAACATATATTTTTCATAAAATTATAACTTTTGACTGATTTTCATTTTTTTTATGATGAAAGTATATGAAAAATATTGAGTTATAGTTTTAAGAATTCGTATTTATATAAAAATAAATCTTATTATTTAATCAATTATAGAAATGTCCAGTTTTTATTATTTTCAAGTTGACTTCTATGAAAACTGTATCATGTAAAATTCAATTAAGAAAACTCAGAAAATTTATCGTTGTCATTTTAATGATTGTCGTGATTTATTCCAATATGTGTGTTCATTCTTTTTTTTTTACAAAAGAAGGGTAGACAGATCGCTTGGAAAAGCTCCGAGGCCCGGAGTATAGAGTGATATATACCATTCGACTCATCTAGTCAAGATTGTATTTTGCCAGGATGCAGTATCGTTTTTCTTTAAGGATCCCGGGCATTGCATCAGCAATCGGTTTTCTATGCAATCAATGTTTTTCTTTGTAAAAATATATGGTAAAAATCATGTCACTCTAGATCAAAAGTCTTCAAATATTCGGCATATTCCGGGCGATCCGGAGGACCATGCAGTAACTAGTCGAAATCGCAAATTGGTTACTACAACTAATTCGTTCTCACATTGCATATACATTTATTTGAAAATAAACACTTAAATTTATACACCTATCCTGAGATCTAACCATTTTAACACTTTCCTGGGAGTACTAGGAATAAGAACCCGGATGTGGTCATTATGGTCCTGGAAACTTGAAGTCATCACCATTGCATTTAATTTTGAGTTCTCATGTCAATTGATGTATGAAATGATGGGTTTTGATCCAAATCTGAATCTGGCCACTTTCCCGGGAGTAGCCGGAACATCAACCCGGATGAGGCCAATGTAGATCTGGACATTTGATATCATGACCATAGGATTTATTTGTCAATTCTCATGTAATTTGAGGTGCCGCATGATGAGTTAAAATTTTAGGCAACATTAAGGACTACAGTAGCCCTAATTTGGTGGTTGTTCCATTCAAATCGGTTCAGGAGTTGCTTGAGAAACTGAATAAGAAGTTTTGTAACACACATACAATACCTACACACATACACACACACAGACATTCTGTTCATTGAGCTGAGTTCGTTGTATATTACACTCGGTCCTCCAGGCTTTGGATTAAAAGTCGGATTTCCAAGATTTAACTTCCTTGTAAGAAAGAGTAAGACCGTAGTAATATAGTATGAGATGTATGTATTTACCAATTTCAAGGGTTTCACAGACATTCCCGGACTCTTGCCTCCCAGAACCGTATTTGCGCAAGTTTGCCCAAGATGAAACCCATATTTTCGGCAAGCTGGTAAAAAATCTTCCAAATAAGCCTAATGTGGTGTATGTGCGCATGTGTGCTCACGTTTGAAAACTTAGTTGAAGTTTTTTTCCGATTCTCCATAAATTTTATATGGGAGTAAAAAACCACGACCATGGGTTTGGGTCTTAACCCATGTAGAAACATACTTTTTTTTGCAAAATGAGGAAGTTGATTTTTCAAATTTTTTCCGAGTTGGAATCACTGAGCGTCGGCTCGATTTCGAGAACCATTTCAACAGGGCTGTCGTCCGACATTCTTACGACATGCCCAGCCCATCGTTGTCGACTGATTTTAGCAATGTGTACGATGGGAGGTTCTCGCAGCAACTGATGCAATTCGTGGTTCATTCGCCTCCTCCTCGTTCCGTGCGTAGTGACCTTGAACGCACGGATACTACAGCGCCATTTAGATCAAAGGAGTGCAAGTAAGAAGGAAAATCATTTGTTGGAAAACAAACCATCATTCCTATGCATGTGTTAGAAAGGGAAAGGTGATTAAACTTCAAAAAGCCTAATTATTGGCTTTGTGTTCAACCAAATCCGCTTAGTATCGTCATTGAAGAGGCAATGAATCGATAGTTTAAACGTTTATGAAACCGATGTTCAAATCAAACACCTATTTCCAGAGTAATTTTGTATTATTATGAGCTTTGAACATGTATTACAATTTTGTGAAAAAAAAAAAGTTAAATGATCGGGTTTACAAACGATAAGCAGCCATCGTTTTGTTTCGTCCGTCTACCGGACAATGAGCAGGTCCTCTTCTGGCGTAAATTATTCTGTCTGGAATCTGGCTTCGTCAGCTCTGGCTTCGTTAGCTCTGTCTTCGGTCAACTTATCACTCATCCTCCAATTTGACATTATATTTTCAATTCAGCTGAAAATTAAATGTATTTTTTATTACCCAACAAACCGTCTCGCATCTTTCCTTTGTTTTCTGCAAAGAAACTGATCAGTACTATTTATAAACCTAATTTCCGTATGCAATGAGGAAGTCGAAAGTTTACTACTAACTAAGAACACTTGAGTACTGAGGAGGAAGCTCTAGATACCCGTAATCCAGCGCCAGCCGGGTTTATTTCCAATCAAAAAGAACCCTAGGCCAGACCACGGGTCAGATCAGGCATCGAAACCTTTTCTTCTAGTGCGTTTCTTCATTTCACTGCCAGATACAGAGCTATGGAGGCTCCTAGCTTTTCATCCAGCGTAGAAGATGCATGCCCTATCTAAAAAAATCATCGTGATGTTACTGGAATAATAGTCGAAATAATAAGCCATGTTCAACCATGTTCAATTTTGGCCATCAGATTGCAAAGCAGTGAAAACAACAGGAAGAAGGGTTGACGTGTTGATCGAAATCAGCTTGCTGTGATGCACGGTTTGAGAAACCACAAAATGAAGAAGCAGATGACAGTAAAAAAATTTGAGCAATGTGAGTAACTCGTGGTAATTCAAAAGCAACACAGAAATTGCTCGTGATTAGGAGCTGTTTCACCTCTTGGTTCATTGGGAAACTAGTAGAATTTAAAATTAGCACTTCATTTGATCACTTTCTAAAAATAAAAAACAAAACATTGAAACACTTTTCTCAAATTTTCGCTAGGGAACGCGAGCAAATTCCTTTGAATTCCACTACAAGCTTATCTTTTGACAGATCGACCTATTTCATCTGCTACTCATTGATTCAAATTTTCAAAGTGACACTTAACCTTGAAGCATTCGTCTAGGTGACACAATTTTCTATAGTTTCTTTTTTTCTTTAACGTACGTTCGAGTTATGTATTTCATAATCTAAATTAAGTTTTCATTTGATGAATTCAATAGACTTTTATCCAAAAATAACCATTGAGAATTACAATGAACCACAGAGAAAATTTTAAAGGTAGCGGTGGCACGGTAGATCAGCAAGACGTCAGCAAGACGATTGATAGATGTTAAGGATGAACTGTCGATTTGATTTTGACTAATAGTGCCTATAAGAATGAATTACTGTATCTCAGAAATTCAACAACTAGCAACTAATAGGTTGCCTAATCCTTTAAAATAATACGTTTTCGGTTTTGCTTTCGGATTTCCCTTGGGTATTCGTGATTTCTTAACATTTTCACGCCAATATACGAACAGGAATAGCATGGCTGCTTCGCAAAAACAAAACATCCGGATGTTTGCAGTCGCACTCTCTCACTTTTTCTTTGTTGGTAAGGTTGTAAACTATTTCGAAATCGAAACTTTCCTACTTGCTCTCACGGGAAAAAATGACATTGGTTCTTACTGTCAAGTTTCAAACGAGAGTGAGCAAGATAACAAGTACGACAGCACCAGACCAGAGTTTGCACACGCCAGTTAGACTTTTTGACGTTTAATCATTTTTCGCTTTCTAGCACATGCAGAGGAATATCGGTTTGTTTTCCTTCAAATGATTTTCCTTCTTACTTGCACTCCTTCGATCTAAATGGCACTGTAGTGTGGGTGCTTTAAACGTCACTAAGCCTTATTGCTGTGGTGAAGGTAAACACAAGGTTAGCACCAACCAATAGTTGTCATTTGAAAACACTGTCAATGCACCCAAATACCTTTATTTTAAATTTAAAAAATATGTCAAATATCTGTAAAAGTCTGCAACAAAAATGAAAATTCTGCAAGTTTCCAGACATGTCTGTAAACATGGCATCCCTGTGGCCTATGAAATTGATGGGATCAGGGCTGGCAGCGCTTAAGGCATCTTCAAAGGCGATCCAAGTTTGGATTTATTTTTTAGATCAAACGCAAAACCATCAGTGCACCGGTGTTTTAAACCGGATCTATTTTGCATCATTTCAAAACAGGTATGCGTGAACAATCGGGTTATTCAAGGATTGGTCAACTTTAGAAAAGCCTGTTAAATAGAAATTTTCGGCAGCTTCACTGGAGATCAGGGTATTCAGGCTTATCTTCTGGGGGAGAGGATACATTTTACTATAGCAGTTTTCATAAGCTTATTGGGGAAATCCGCTGATATCTTGAAGATAGATTCAATTCGCATTTCACGTTTCCCTCCGGAGTTCCAAAACTCTTTGATTTTTTCCAGAAATCGTTTTTAAATATTATATTATTAAGTAGCATATTCTACAGAATTTTAACAGCCTTGACAGTTGCATGAATTTTTCAGAACTTATATAAGCTTCTGGAAACTGAACAAACTCTTTGAACATTATTTACTGAATTACTATGAACTTCGTAGTTCCTACGAAGATTGGGTGGAAATATAATAAACATGACAGAAGTTGATTAAGCTTCTCGGAAGTTGAATAAACTTATTGGGAGTTTCATGATAATCGGATAATAGGATTCATGATAATCATGAAGTTTGCTGGCTCTCTTTTGTGAAAAGAAGTGGTGAAACTTCAGAGAAGTCCATTGAATTGCTGAAACATTTTCAATGTGTCTGTAAACTTGGTTGAACTTCCAAAAAGTTTGCTGATGGAATAGATACAACTTTCTGGAAATAACCGGAACTTTGAGAAGAATATTAAGCTTTCCAGAAGTTATTTGGACTCCCTGTTGGTACATCTTCATGATAAAAAGCAGAATATCACAAATATATCATTAATTTACGAGAAATTGTAAAAAATCTGGGAAATTGGTCAATTAGATAAATTTTTGATAAGTAGATGGGATTTCTGTAAAATAACTAGTATTTCTGAGATGTTATTAAACCTTGAGGCAAACAAAAAAGCAAGCATTTCTCTTCGTCTGCTTACGACGCACTACTGGCAGTAAAAATAATTTAGCCAAACCCAATCCGTGGCAGCAAGTTTGCGATAAATCGTCGATCTCTGTTTAAAAAAACTGTCGATCTTTGATGTTGAATAATTGACAGGATGGCAGGTGTTGCGAGGAACACGAAGTTGGTCTATTTTGGCTGATGCAAATCAAGTATGAAGTTGTTCGAAAAATAGACCACCACTGAAGATGCCCTTATCTGATGTAAGAATAGTGACTTTAGTGACCAAAATATCGAAAATAGTGACTAAATAGTGACCTAGTGGCAATGAAAAAGTAACCAAATAATGACTTTGGATTACTAAGGCTGAAGGACATCCATCTTTTCTTCGATCATGGCTAAGGTTTTGGTCAAATACTGTAAGACCTTAATAAACGTAGAATCCATGGCAAATTTGGTAAATTGATACATCTTTTGTAGTTTTTTTTTCATCGCTATGCAAAATAAATTCACTGAAGACCAGAAAATTGCACCAAACCTGCGTAGCTTTTGCTGATTGGCTGACAGAATGCTTTTAGAAAACCCATTTGCAGCGTCGTTAAAAGAATGTTTCAAATGTCAAATCCACTCTTTTTCTATGAAAAGTACAGGAAGTCAAGTTTCCAGGGATATTGGCCTCCAAACCATCACGGAAGTGTAATTTTGGAATAGTGAATCTTCTCGGAATGATGAAGGGATCTATTAGATCGGTGCGCCACAGATTGCATTATTCTGAGGATTTCTTTGGAGGAAAAACTTTCAGCAATTTAACGAATTTCAACAGTAAATACCTTTTATTGCTACTAATTACACTAAGCGATCGGTCCCGCGTGATTTCATATCGTTTGCAATGGCTAACAGTAACATTTGTAAACAATAAGTTCTAGCATATTTTTCTGGGATCTGCTTGCAACCACAAGCAAAATAGCACCAGAAACAGACACAAGGAGTTATTAGCTTATCGTTGGTAGTAGATATAGATAGTGGCAACCAGGCATTTCCAGGAAATTTACGTTTTAAGTCAATTGTTACTCATGAATCATCTGTATCTTGGTAATGGATTGACGAACAAATAAATTTAATACATCAAAACAGAGGATATTTACTTTTGTTTAAGGGAAAAATATCAATAAAAATCATTTCCCTTCGGTTTTAATGAATATGTGGACTTTCTTCTTTATTCCTCCCATCAAACGCCTCACAGGTCCGGAGTCAACTTCCTTGGCACATTTGTTCTTGAGCCGTTTTTCCACTTTTCTTAAGCTTCCGCTTCATTACTGCCCAAAATCTCTCTATGGGCCGGAACTGTGGGCAGTTTGGTGGATTTATGTTTTTATCGATGAAATCTACGTTATCATCGCGGTACCACTGGATGACTTCCCGACTGTAGTGGCAATTCGCCAAATCTGTCCAAAACTTCACGGGACCTCTATGGGCTTTAATGAAAGGTAGTACGCGGTTTTGAGGAATTCTGCCTTCTACAGCTTCGAGTCCATCGTCTTATTCGTCACGAACACTTTGGTCTTTGCTCCGCAGCTGCATATCCCTTGCCAAATCATGTTTGGCAAAGTTGTCCATAGAAGCAAACTTAAACTTCGCAGGAACATCTCCTCGTGCCGTCGCCATGAAGAATTTTTGGCCAGGAAGCTGTCTGAAATCCATTTTGACCTAGGTTTCATCGTCGATAAGCTGGCATCCTTGGTACTTCGTCAAAACCTGCTGGCACAATTTCCGAGCTCGAGTTTTGGTGACGAAACTTTGCTTCAACGTTCTGTTTGGTTGCTTGCTGGCTCGATAAGAACGATATCCTGATCGCATACGAATTCTTCGAACGGTACTGAGAGCAGCAGCGTATTTTCGTGCGAGTTCATTATATGATAGTCCAGGGTTCTCAACGCCTTCTGGTTCAGCTTGCGGTCATATGTTCCACTACGTCGCTTACCTTGAGGCACTTATTCCACGCTCTTTCGTTCCCTGAAACATTTGAGCACATCATATACGATTGTTTTGGCGATTTTCAATGTTTTCGCAATTTTTATTTCAGACCCCGTAGGATTATCAACGTGGGTGTGCAGAATTATTTTTCTCCTCTCGGCTTCCATCTGGAATAACTTTTGACTCACTGCACGAAACACCACAACACCACACCACAATTTATACCACAGGGGCCTAGGTTGACAAACCGCTGTAAAATAATTCTTGCAGCAGTCTCTTTTCGTGCCGCTGCAACACAATAAGTGATTCCGGATTCTAACTGGACAGAACTTTAATCTACTGGAGCGATAGTCTAAACTCGCGTGGAAAAGATGGATAAACGATGGATGCTACTGGAGCGATGATTGTGGATGCATGGGCACATCAATGTGTATTGACAGTGGGTTTTGTGATCGATGAATAATTCATAAAGTTATATTCGTTTCAAACGCTGCCTGGTGGTAGTTAATAATAAAGTAAACTAAGCTGTTCGATGGGAGAACTGCACTAAACTGTAACCAAACTGCTGAAAATCAAACCATAGGGACTCAAATTTGTCGAAAATCTATATACAACTGATATTTTCTTTTAAAGACAGCAAACTAATCCTTCCCTTTTGTTCTCTGTTTACTTTCAGGTGAGTTTGTTCAATTATTTATTCAATCTACCACCCCAGTCGTGTGCAGCGTAAGTAATCACCATCAACAGCTACATCGCACCCTGCTGCAATTGAAATTGCAAATGACAAAACTTCAAACTGTCAACATTCATGCTCTCTTCGGTCGCGAACATCACGCAATGTCCATTGCCCACAGGAAGCAGTCGCAAAGCAGTCATTAATTGAGTGACTAAGCCCAGACAAAATTGCTTCACCAGACGCGATTCACCAGCAGCACTTACCAGAAGATAATTCCCGATGGACACGCAAAAAGTCGTCGTTCTCGAAATCCACCGGAGAATGTATTTTTAAACTAACATCATGACTGCACTTTCTTCGAGCTTTTAACGCCAGCTTGAAACGCGATTTGACACTGTCGGTACCTAAATTGGCGTGGCCTGCTTAGGAACCATAAATTTTGCGATCTTAAACTCAGCGTGGAAGGGAGGAGAAAGGGGTGTCAAGGATTAGGAATTTAAATATTTTCAAACCCATTCATTTCCCCAAGAGCTGGCAGCGGTTCGATTCCATTCACTACAGCTCAGATTACACTATTGAGCCGGGAGCTGTATATGGGTGGACTTAGTAGAAACTTATAAAGTAGAATTAGAGGATTTCCAGTGTTCATACGGTGTCTTCTACAACTACTGACTTTGTGAAGCTTGCAAGACAACTAACGGCAAGTCTCGGGACCCTCGGAGAAAGGATTCCTCCGCCAGGAGTAAATAAAATATATGCATCCCTGTTATTCAAATCTACATAAATTTATGGCAATCCACCGTCCACATTCATTACCACGTCCTACACAAACACAATCGGTGGACGACACAAATCCAGAGCATAGAAATCCACGCGACTCTCGGTCCGTCCGTCCGTCCCGTCACTATTTGCAGTTGTTTATACAAACACACACACACACAAAATTCAAATAATGTCCCTTTCGCGAAATCCACTACTATATGGAACAGTCAAGAGATAGCGAGAGTTTTTTTTTTTTCGATTCGACCAGCTGAGCAGAGTCAGACTCAGACTGTTGTTTCAAGAGCTCTGCGGTGCGGATTTTCTGCTTACTGAGGCTGCCCTTTCCTCTCCCGCCGCAACGAACCGGTATGGGAGCTGTCGAGTGCAATAGAATTCAAATCGAACCGTTTCGCCCCCGCTGGCGATGCGATGGGTTGGGAGCGAGAGAGGGAGAGAGCATGAAGCGGAGGAACGGATTTCAAGCACAGATCCACCGTCGAACAGCAGTAGTAGTGTATTATTTTCTCCTCGATAATTCTTCGCTATTTATTTATTTATTTGTAAAAGTACTTTTTCGCTATTATTTCCACTTTTACCCGAAGTGGTCCGAGGGGGGCGTGGAGGGGTTCTCTGTTGTGTTGTGTGAGAGTGTGGCCTGCTTTGTCGATCCGTTCGTTCGTTCGTTCGGCTGACAGTAAGGTGGATTCTGGCTATTTTTTTTCCCACCGCAATAGAGACGGGGAAATAAATGGTGCTCCAATCCTCGATAATGGAGATCGAGGGGCGGTTTATGGCTAGGCGGGTGCGGTTTATTTTTTTGTTGATTTTTTATTTTTTTATTAGTGGAGAAAGATTTTGGTTTGATTTTTTTTGTGACTGGGAAGATTAGTTCTTGAATTGGTTAACGCTATTGAACCTAAATTGCAATCGGTTTCTGAGCAAAAGAGCTTAGAAATTGGTCAAAATGAAGATTATGATAAGAAGAGCTACTATTGCTGTGTTTATTATCAGAAATGCATATTCTAAGATCAACGGTTCAGATAATCTTACCAATATTGGAACCTTTTCAAAGTTATCCATGAACCCTAACGTAAATCTCCTGGGGACATCTCATCGTGCCATGGCTAGGTAAAATGTCTGACCAAGAACCTATCCAAGATCCATTGTTCCATAGGTTTTTTGTAACAAATAAAGATTTCATACCGGCTTCATAAACAGAAAATACCGTAAAGAACGCGTTGGCTTTCTTCTCAATCCTGCATTCCTTGCAAATCTTTGAAATATGACCAAGACCTGTTGCACTTTCTGCACATAGGGCCTTTCGGTTGGTTCAATTGCTTCTTGATTTGAATTTTCACCTTTTTCGTTGACAACGAAAGTTTATTGCTCACTCGGTGATAACTCCTCCTGTAACAGAACCGTCCGCACAGATTCTCCGAAAATCTTAATTCATTGAGTTCTTAAGCGTCATTACCATCGGTTGATACCGCTCCGGAAGCCCAACCAGTAGCAATACTCCAATTAACCTCTCCGAAATTGGAAATTCTATTTCGTTTAGCTGATGACAGGTAGGGGAGGATGGTACATAACGCACCGTTAAAGCAACATCTTGAATTTCTAGGAAATGGAAATTGAAATTTAGGACGAAGTTATTCATACTCAATTGTTTCTTCCTAAATTTCAGTGCATTATGATGTTTTCGTTGGGGATCAAATGTGATTTAAATTCAAAACGATGATTTTTCATGATTTTTTAAGCCTCTTCCAATTTGATCCCAAGACGACACCGGGGTAAAATGCCTATTTAATTGCTCAATATGCACCCCAAATTTGGGGTTAGACGGACCACAACACTGAGACATAATGAACCACTTTATTGGGATAGCATGCACCGCTTGTAAAAGGTAAAAACACGTCCAAAAAAGTTACTCATTATTGTTGTAGAGTGATGAGGTTGCAATATATCGCCACATCCTCTTAGCTCTGATGTTTGCTGGTCCAGCCGCCAATTATGGTATAGAATAAAGACATTGCGCAAAACGTTGTGATATGTTGCCAACTCCTCACTATATACACGCTTAGAAAAAAGTACCCAACGGAGCAATTAAGTGTGGGAAGCACGTTGGGTATAATTGCGTTTACCTACCATTGGGTTCAAATGACTAGCTTTTGGGTAGAATTTTACCAGAAGTAAGTTATTTATACCCAACGTTGGCCTCATACTTTTAAAGTACTTTTTTTTAAGCATGTAGACGTATACATAACGCCACGGTGCGTTCTGTCCCAGTTTTAGTTTTGCATGATTTTGTCTAATTATTCTGAAAATACGTGTTATTATAGAGAAGATATGATATTACCTTGAAGTTTTTTTGTTTGCAATGTATGTGAAGTGAATTTATAATAAACCATGAATATTAACGCATGGAAAAAGCTAAGTTAAATAGCACTATTATTTACATGTGGGGTACAGGCATGACAATTTTTGCAATTTTGGTCATATTTTGGTGCCTTATTGCATTACAAAATTATAAGTTATGCTGTGTTATTTGAAAATTGATAAAGTATCATTCCATTAAAGCTATAGCTTTGAAGATTTGAGCATATTTATTGTGTAGGCCATTCTCCCCTGGGTATCATTCGATTAGCGTGACTCTAAATTGATCCGCAAGATTCCAGGTCGGTTCTCATAAGCTTGTTCAGGAGTACAACTTCCCGGGTGAGCCCTGTTTACTCTAAGCCACTGGTGAACTTCTGCCAAACTTGTCATGTTGTAGTTTCGTCTCAAAAGTGATAGTAACCCGACCAGAAGGGAACAACAAAATTATTTCAGATTTTGTTATTCAGTTATGCTGTTTTTATAACATAGGTTGTTAAAATTTAGACCGCGGATGTAGTTAAAATAACAGAAATTGTTACAAAAAATCCTCAAAGGGTAACAAAATTAAAGCTAACTGTGCAAAATTGTCTCAGCTATTGTTAGAATCAAGCTATTTCTTTATGCAGATTGTGCCTTCCACGGCATTATATCTTAATATGTTATAAGTATGTTATACAATTATCTAAATTAAAACGTCTTTAACAAATTTATGTCATAATCAGTTAGTCGTAACAAGGTTTGTTATAATTTTGTTATTTTTATGTTAAACCCTTCTGGTCGGGAATTCGCCGGCTGCAAGAACAGGAGGATTTTTCCTCTAGCCTGCTTGTTCTTCACCGGATCAACAGCTTTCAAGATCCCACCTACCTTCTTTCTGGGCTGGACCGCTTCCCATAAGTTCTCAACTTCGAGATATGTCTGGACAGCAAATTTCCAATTGGTTCCGCTCGCTTGCCAATGGGCCTTTCGATATTTCAACTTCCGCTAACTGCTATCTTCACACGTATCTGGGTCTTCTAATACTCTTGATACTGAACTCCAACAACAATTAACTAACCGCTATCTGAAAATATTTGTAGCTGTCATTGACCGTGCCGCTGCAAAATATAAAACGAGTTGAGATTCTTAGCTTTATAGCAACTTGTTGAAGATGGGGGTACCCTAGCAAAGTAAAGTAACAAACTGATATCAAATGAGTAACAAGTTTTGTAATCTCATATATGATTTTGAACTCACCTCTTATAGCATAACAAATTGAGTTATCAACATTGACAAATATCTGTTATAAATGTTTTAAGACGATTTTTGATGAACGTTAATGAACTCTTGCAGCATGCTGACGAATGCTGAATATTACCAGCATGTGATGGATATGAAATTGAGCATCTCACCAGAACTACTGCAGTAATTAGTGTATGAGTTTGAGTTCATATACACCATTTGATATTAAACAGCATTTTAAAAAATGTTGACGATAGTGATGATTATGTAACACTCCATCTATTGTAGCAAGGTTACTTTCCATAGCAGTGGAATAATCTGAAAAACGATTAGATTAGGATTTTATTGTTGTTTGTGATTATCAAGCTCTTGTATGAAGCGCCAAAACGTTTGGATGGGCCCGTAAGCAGAGACACTTACACGAAACTCGCAAATTAAGGGAAGAGAATCTCCTTCCAAAAGCAAGTTCACACTAACAGCACTAGAATCGAGCCCTCGATCGACAAAATAAACCCAATAGATGGGGTCGAAGAGCCCGCCCTCGTTTCGCGAAATATTAACAATAGGGAGGAGGCAGGAGGCCATGCTCCCTATCCAAATCGTTTCACTTGGGTGCCCTGATGGTCCCTCTCTTTCCCTGTTATATATGATTCACTATTTAGTATATTTTGTACATAAAAAAATAAGATACCATAAACACAAAAATGCTTAACTGCAAACTTGAAAAATCAACAATAAATTTAAGACATGTAATATTATCCTACTTGTCCTGGAGAAGCTTCAAACAGAATAGATCATTCCAAATGTCAAAGATAAAATTTCAATGAAAGATATTATTTTATAAAACATATTGTTAAAATACTTCTTTATACCCTTCTAGCAACCTTCCAAAGATAGCAATTAGAGTGATCAAAGAGCCCAGTTTGATGATTCCTGAAATAAATTGCTTATAATCTGCTTGATTAGTTCTCGAGTTATGCATTTTCAAAAAATTCACTTAACATTGTTTATTCAAATTCGGGAAACATACCCAACTTTATGATATTTCTAAACATGGCTGTTCTAAAGAAATGTTTGATAAAATGTTGCGTTCTTTTTTCTGTTGTTTTTTTTTCAAAACAAAAAAAAAATTCGCGGGAACGAAAATCTATTAACTTTCTTGGTAATGGTACTAAGGTGTTAGTGACCGTAAACAGCAGGTAGTCGTTGACTTCGAAGTAGTGTTAGAAAAAAATTCAGTCAAATATTCTTCTTCTTCTTCTTCTAGCATTTCAAGTTAATTGCTTTCACAAATTCGTTTATTGCTTGCTCTCAACTTACTGTTCTAAATGCACTTCCACAGTTATTAATTGAGAGCTTTCGATGCCAGGCACCATTTTTGCATTAGTATGATTGTGTGGCAAGTACAATTCCTTAACGAAAAATTCCTATACCAGACCGAACCAAGTCACCTCCAGCATGATATTGCTTTGTAGCTGTGCCTTTACCGACTGAGCTAAGGGAGGACTAAGCCAAATATTCACAATGCCTAATAAATTTAGGATTAGAAGACTTACTCACTTAAGGGTGCTGCGTAAATCTGGTGGTGCAAAGCGCTGACTTGAAAGTTCTCCATCCTGGCCAATTGCGTGCTATTGCCTTGACCTGTTACCAGGTCAAATTTTTTATTGACTTCTACGAAAATTCAATAAAACTGACACGTTTATGGTTGTTTTCAAGAATTTTTTTTGCTTGACTAAGAATAAGTTCAAATTTCTTTCGGAACACGCGTCTTACCCGAGAAATACACATTTTGTGTTGCAGTTACCTGGATAATTCTCATGCATGGTTGAGAAAAACCCCATTTGCTTGAATAGTTCTCGAATTATGCAGAAAGTTGTGTTCCATTTGGATGGGAGCCCCCACTTTCATAGAAAAGAGGAGTCTCAAGTCACCTTAGAAACATTTATTGGTTCCAAATCCTGCACATGCCAAATTTGGTTCCATCTGCTTGATTAGTTCTCGAGTTATGCAGTCCCTTCCAAAGCGGGGAGGGGTCTTGAACCATCATTAGAACCTTCTTCGGTTTTTGATCAGTAACATATAATTTTTACTGAACGATCTGTAAAGTTTCTTCAATTCAAGATATCCGTTAAAGAACATCATGGTTTCAGCAATTCGTTTGAAAATATTACTGATCATTTGTATTTATTTTACAGATGTTCTTTGTAAACTAATTAACTGTCATTGAAAATCCGCTGTTCAGTAAATATTTTACCGATATTCAGTAAAACCATAGTACGCAAAGTGTGAAAATCACTGCAATTCAGTAATCTTCACTAAACGCAAGAGTGCCATTTTCGTGTGCTAAAGCGGTGGCATTATTTTCTTTGATTCTTTCCATTGATTTTCTGAACGAGTTAAAGGCACCAGACTTATTTGCATGTGTTAAAACGTAGGCAACAACAGATTATTCTAAAATCGTAAGTTGTGAATGTTCTACAGCCAACTCCTGAATGCGTCGAAAGCCATGACGTCGTCCGCATCGATTAGCCATTCGTGGATATCCCCATAATCCAAACCTTGCATTTCAAACCTTCTATTATTTCGGAATCAGCTCATCTTTGACATGATTATTTTATGAGAAAAATGATTATTTCATAAAAAAAAACCCACCCGCTATATGCATTTAACAGCAGGAAAAAACAAAATTTTAAACTGATGTTTTTGTAAATTTTACCGAAATTGATTGATGATGTATTCAATTACTTTTGGTTGCTATCATGCTTTCAATTTCCCAGTATTTTACTGAAAATTTTACTGAACTTTCGTGTTGCTTACTGAGTTATTTAGTAATTTACGCCTTACGCCTTAAACGGTCAATTCAAATGTTTCTTAGTTGGTAGTATCACCACAGATGGCACACATAGTTGATTCCCTTACGTTTGAAGTTATGTCTGTTAGTCTGAGATTTAAATGATGAAGTTTATCAGAAGCAGAAAATTTCTCATCTCCATGCGAGGCTCTAGGAGTGGACAGTATTTTATTGCTAGAACAAATAGACATGCAGAGAAAGTGTATTGATAGTTCCGCATGGGGCAACGGCAGGCTTTGAAATTGAAAGATACAAGTTTGAACACGAGCGGAGGGCATTGAACGGTAGTATCCGATCAGGCACATAACCCTTTACCAAGCTACCCAATGCAGGGTAGGCAAGGGGGAGGAAATCCCCTTGACTGGTAAAAGGTTATGCCACCGATCGTGCTCTTATACTGCCTATTGCTTTGATCTGGTTCTAGCGATTTGTCCCTCTCCCAATACTGCCTTACATGAGTGCAAAATTATCTCCCGCTTTTTTTTGGCATACGACTTTTTCTTTACCTAACTTTGCATATGTGGAAATGGAAATTTTCACTTTTAGTTCACGTATTCCGTGTTTGCAAATATTTGCAAATAAGTGGATAAGATATCCTGAAGATCGTATTTTTTTACACTCAACCTCTAAAATTTAGAAATGAATTTAGAATGAGAGAAAGATTAGTATTTTCCATTTGATTCTAACAACCTTTTTTGCTTATCTTAACAGATACGCGTATTTCGTCTACAATGTGCAGACTCCTTCAGTGTAAATAGTAATAGTGTCTGTCCACTGTAAAACTGAAGATATAAGTTAACACATTTGAAAAAGCCATAATTTTATTTAAAAAATTGTACGGATTACTCATAGCATATTGCAAATGATCCATAAAAGGCTCAATAACTTTTCTTAAATGTGTGAAACTGCTCCATCGAATGTAACCATTGTGCAATAAAATATATTCGCATGCTCCGTAAAGTTTTAAAAAATTTCCACAAACAAATTGCGAATGATCCATAAAACTATGAATAATGAACAATAAGCTTATAAAAATAGAATATCTGTATATAGTACATAGAATATCAGCTTCTTTCTCCAAACCAGATGGTATGATCCATAAATTATGACTGCTTTTTCCAGGTTGGGCGCATTTATTTTTTATTTTTTATTTTTTCATAAAGATTGTAAAATTCATCCCAAACTGCGTTACCTCTCAGATTTAGTGACATGTCCGTTCTTTCAGGTATCTAGACAAAACATTTATGCTAAAGAAGGATTGCGGGTTTTTGCGGTAGCGTCTGCCCAGCATAATTGAATAATTTTTTTTTTTTTTGATGAAGTTTTAAATTTGACCAGCAGTTCTTTATGCGCATTCCAAATTTCTTGTCAACCATATGTCGTAGTTGCGAGAAGAACAGCAAGGATCATACCTATCATGTTAATTACACAAAGTTGGTTTGTTATGAATATTTTTTGGAAGATTATGGTTTGTTATACAGCCTATTATGGGTCATTGGCTATTTATTATTTATTTATGGAAAATTTTCAATAATTTATGGATTATATGCACATATGTTAAGGCAAAAATATTCTGTGGATCAGTGTTGCAAGTTTAAGGAAAGTTATTGAACATTTTAGGGATCATTTGCAATATGTTTATATGTAATCCTAACAATTTTATAAATCATTCCTTTGATACATACCGGTACATTTTTGACAATTTAATGCTAAATTTAGTTGAAAGTTTAAAGATCAAACTGATGCATTTTAGAGACCATTTCAATTATTTGTGTGGATTTTAAGTAAAGTCTTATAGGTCAAGAATGCGTTTTTTATGGAACGATTTCAATTTTTCATGGACCATTTCTTAGGTTTTAAAGATGCAAACTAAGGACTGCCACCAGAAGATGTCCAACTATCGACATAACAACTTTCCTCAAGACTACAGAATGTCATCTCTTCTGCGGTATATGATAATTCGTGGAAATGTGCTGTCTGCCAGTCTGTGAACTCTAGACAGTCAAAAGGTCGGTGTGTGGCGGTTAAGGATGAACCACAAGCTCGCTGCACTCTACGGCGACCCAAGCATCCAGAAGGTGGTCAAAGCCGGAAGGATACGGTGGTCAGGGCATGTTGCAAGAATGCCGGACAACAACCTTGGAAATTTGGTGTTCGCTACTGATCCGATGAGCACAAGAAGGCGTGGAGCGCAGAGAGCACGATGGGTGGACCATGGGAGCAAGCATTGGGCGTGACCGAGGTTGAAGAGCGGCAGCCGCAAACCGAGTATATTTTTCTGGGATCTGCTTGCTCCCACTAACCTAATGTAAGCAACCTGGCATTTTCAGGAAATTAACGTTACATTGCTTACAATTGTTACATTCGACCTTTTGACGATTACTAATTTAATTCGATGATAAGCAACTCGGCAGGCGATAACATCAGTTAGCTTGTGTGAGTGTCGTGAGAAGCAACTGCTGATGTTAACGGTCAGCAGCGCTCCATTGGCAACCAGGTTACTATGATATTCACGAATGTTAAACGCGCTTGTTTTGCAGATGTTGCTGCCTCGTTTGCCTGTAATGCGAGTGTAGTTGTGCTTATTTCCCACATCTTACCTTTGATGAAGCTTGCTTTGTTTTTGACTCACGAAATTGCGTCAACTGATTAGGATTTGGAATGCAAAGGCTTTGTTATCATTTTTTCTGCCGTTCTGCTTTTTGTAATAGAGGTTGTTCCCAGGGTTACCACATTCACAGATTTATCTAGATTGACACAGATTTTTTCAATTTTTTTCATAGAGATACCTGTATGTTAAGATTACAGATTTTGGAGAAAAACCAAGATTTTTAAGATTATTAGAATTGCTTGTCCACTCAAAATATGAGTACAATTTGATATCAAATTTTTTATCAATGCAAAATAAAACAATTAATACTGACACTACAGTGACAGATGACAGTTTGAAATCAGTTTGTGTGTGTGCCTTCAAATGATTTCTTGATAAATTTCTTGAGAGTTTTTCTAAACTTTCTTGTGATGAAATGTTTCTAGGAATCCTGGATTTTGTGAAGTTTTGTGATTTTAAAGGCATCCCTGGAGGACACCTGAAACAACTACCCAAAAATTATACGGTTATTGTTGAAGCAGTTCTTGCAGAAAATTCAGATTTGATGGAGAAATCTAAGAAGAATTGTGTCTGAATTCCACAATCTCTTATATTTAATTCCTAATTTTAAAAAGTCCGCAATGGTTTTTTTTTGTAGAATTATTTTTCAAATTTCGTCTAGGATGTCTGCAAGGATTCTTACATATAGTATTCCAGATATCAATATTTTTTTCAAGTATTCCGTTGGAGAAGTGTTTGAAATTCTGCCGCAATTTGTGGACCAATCCCTTGTCGATTTTTGAACAAAAGATTGCTCCACAAATTTCGGCAGAATTTCTTTCAGTGATTTCTACAAAAATACTGTCCTAATTTAAAAGTACTTTTATGCATTTATGCAGTGGAATTTTAAGACGAAGAATAATGTTTTTGATTGTTATTTATGATAATCGAAGGATAGTTATCTCGAACGTGATTTTACACCTATACATAATTTGCGCAATTAATGAACAGTTCCAGATCAAAAACAAAAAAAGGTTTGTGGGATTTGGATCAGATGGAGCTCCGGTAATGATGGGATCTGACAAATCCGTCAAGAAGCTGCTGAAACGTGACTGTGTTCATTTGATTATTATCAAATGTATTTGCCACTTTTTGGTTCTTTGTACAAGTGACGCATGCAAAAACTTGCCATTGTACCCGTATGATGCGATATATCTGGAGTTACTTGTCCTGCAGCCTCAAACGATCCAAGAAATTCCAGTTTACGCAGTTTTGCATCCGTCTGCCACCAGATGGCTATCGTTGGAGTCAGTTGTCAAATGGAATATGGAAAGGTTTTTGGAGCCCGTGTTGTTTTTCTCGTTCTAATCCAACTGAGACAACGGATTGATTGTTGTCATCTTAATGACCCGATGACGCACCCAAATCTCCACTTTTTAAGCTAAGTATTGCCTCTTCACAACAAAGCGAATCATATCTTCCAGTCAAAAGTTAAGGAATTTCTGAACATGCAATTCTGCAATCAGCTGAAATCCCGCCGACGGTGCTCCTTGCAAATTTTCGTGAGGACAATTGCCTAAAGCACATGACGGAATTAGGGGTTTTAGATTTCGAGAAACATCTTCGTAAGAAGTCAAAAATATATATATCGAGGTAGCTGCAGGAGAAATACGTCGATCCGAAACTTTCGACAATACCAGGATGGAGGCTTTTTACTCGATCTGCTGTGCTTTCTATACCGATTTGATTAAACATATCATGAAGCGCTTAGATCAGAACGATCCAGTTCTGACTGCAGCATCGAGCGTTGACCACAAGAAGCTGCGGTTTTTAAAGGAGTTCAAATCGATTACTGAACAATATCTGAAATTCTTTGAAAGCGGTGAGCACAGGTCATTGAAAATGATTTTTGTAAGCTGAGGACGGTACCATCTGCAAGGATAACGAGGTGGAATAATCAGAAGAGTTCGAAACTTGTAGAAAAAAACGTCTGAATTTCAAACGAGCAGAAGGAAAGCTGGCTTTTTACTTGCTAAGAAAGTTCATTGCGAACTCTTTTGCAAAAGTGAAGCGAGTTTTCTCTACCGCCTGAATACGGACATCAAGGAGGAAAGTAGGACTCGGTCAGCTAATATTAACACCACAATTAACTTCTTAATTGAACAGATTAAGGTACACGCATCATAAAAATGATTGACTGTTAATTCCGTTCCTATTTTGTTCACCTATCCTGGAACTTATAGTAATCAAAACAAACACCTTATCATTCATTATCGTGTCAATACGGGGCTGTCAGAAGAGCTTCAGTGTAATGATCAATTTCCCCCGAAAACACGAATCCCTCGTATACTTATCTATTTTTCTTTCACAGCAAAAAATCTGAAGCAGGGCTTCAAATGGTGAGTTGACAACTTGGCAGGAGGGTGCGACCGACCTCCGGTCCTCACAAGTTCCTACCTCACGCCTCCACGTGTCATATGATCACAAAAGACTGCCAGCTGAAACATGGAGACGCTGGTTGGCGTAGCCTGGGCAATGTTGTCAATCTGACAATAGCGAAGTGAGGGGGTGCGACTGGTGAGTCATATCATAATTTTCCATTCTCATATCTTTCAGGTCTTCCAGGTCATCAGGTATTATAAAATAATTTAAAATTTAAAATTCACTTTTTTTCTCATGTCATACATTGTCTAAGTTTTCTGGGAGTTTGTCTACAATTGCAACAAAACAGCAGTCGGCACAGATGTAATTTTCAGTTTATATTATAATATCCCTTGACTATAAATATTATCACATAGGATATTGTTTATTCATAACCATTATCAATCTTCTTTATCATCATCATTATCATGTTGATCATTACTGGTGTTTTCAAGATTTATATTTTAACATATTTTTTTTATAATTTCACCTAATAGGTTATATAAACTTTTAATTATTATGTCTTATATGTCCAATTATCATCATGATCTATGGTAGGCTTTTGCACTTATTACCTAATGTATTTTTCAATTCCAATTTGCAAATAGACCTTTTCCAAATCTGTGCTGTTTGCCATTCGGATTGTGTCTGATGTTACAGTTCTATTTTTGTCAGTACCGTATCATAACTCACAATACCATTATATTTGATGATATTGTTTTTTTACTTCAAAGATGATTTAAAAATTGCTTTTTGTTGTTTTACGTCCATTTGTCTTTAACTCCCTATCAATAAAATCTTCTCTGTTTTCCTTACACAGGAGCAATAATTATTAAGCCAGCAAAAATAAAAGCGTATTGCTGTAATAAAAATCAACACCAAGCAGTGACCATGGCAACAGTAGATTAAAATGTATAAATGTAATTTTTGTAAAATTTAACAAACTTTTTTAGGATACCTCAAATCAAGATTTTGGGAAATTGCTGCTATCGCTGAAAACGAACGAAAACATTCTTAAGCGCGAAAACACAGAACTCTCCACTTTAACACTTTACAACATTTCTTATATTTCAGGATCCACCGAAAGAGATCATAAATAATAGATACCGAATGATTGCAGTATTTTTCATTTACATAAATATATACACTATTATATAAATATTTCATGGGAATGGGAGGGACCATCAGGGCACCCGATTGAAGCACTCTGGATGAGGAGAGTGGAAATGCCAACTCCCCATTGCTAACAGTTTGTGAATAGAGGGCGGGCTCTTCTCCCCGCTCATTGGGGCATCCTCATGTTAGATAGCTTGCTCTTTTGACCAATTGTTCAATCTTGTTGTTGGAAGGAGATTCTTTATATCCCTGTGGATACGTATAGGTGATGTTGCCTATCGATCCACCCAACCCCTTTTTGGCCCTTCATACAATGGCATGATTAGGATAATCAGTGGTTATTAAAGCTTGATCAAGTCTAACAGCGAGGAGAGCTCACTGCTGTCGGACTTAGTTTCCGTTCTACAATGGGTGGTAGTACATATCATACATCATACATCATACACAGCAAAAAATCTGAAGCAAAGATTTTTACCAAGATTTTTGCAGTTAAACACAGATAATAAAGATTTTTTTGGCAAAAACAGGGCTGGTAGCGGGTTTATGGATCAATAATAGTGACTTTAGTGACTAAAATAATAAAAATAGTGACCAAATAGTGACCAAATAGTGACTAAAAAGTGATTTCCAAAATTTAGTATTTTTTTGATCTTTTATACATTTGTTGTATAAGTACAAAAAAAAATTTACTAAGTGATCACCCCCGTTTGCAAAAATGAATAATACTGCGGCGCAGTGTCACTTTTTATGTTTTTTTTTTTGTAAAGAAGCGACGAAATCAAGTGACTTTTTTTTCTCCGCGACCTCCTAGACTTGGTCAGCAGCTCGTTTTTGTGAAGACGGGTCTATACGCACAGTTGAAACGCCTTCCAGAATGGTCTGTGCTAGAATTATTTCTGACGTGCTTCCAATTCCTTTTTTGAGCCGTTGCCATGTGAAGCTGTTTTCACTAACTTAAGCACCTCAAGGTATTTTGGCTCACCTGTAGCCATTTTCTTAGTAAAAACTGGTTCCAATACTCCTCAATTCTATACTCTGTACTCAAAGTCAGCACCAAGCGTTTTAACAAGTTCCATTCGTTAGTAAGAAGATCATAGTTGACCTGCATCGGAAGTAACTTGGCGATTTTCAAAACATACTTGGAGCTTTCACTGTATGCATCCATCTGGTGGGTTGAGGCATTTTCAATATTTTATAAACGAGTTCTGCAAACCAGACTTTTGACCTGGGAATACATCTTAATTTTCTAAACTGGGGTACAATTTAAAAAAAATCGCATTGCGACCGTCACGAAAAGTGGTCAGGTTTTGAGCATTAATATCTCAGTCATTTCTCAATTGGTTTTCAAAAAGATTACACCAATCGATCGGAAGTATTTCTACGAACCAATTTCAACAGAAAATATTGTTGATTTCAGGCCACGTACTATTGAAAAATTTATAAATATTGTCTTAAAAGGTAAATTAACTCCTTCAGGTCTAAGGGGTAATATATGACCCCAATGGCTGTATACAATCACACAGTTTGAATAAAAGTGTACACTGTCTTCGGCAAATTTGTCTGGAAAATATAGAAAAAAATTATGATTTGAAGGCCTAATTGACGACCAAGAACATCCTGGATATGAAGAAGTGCAGGAAGAAAAAATAAATGGCTTATTAATAGTGTAAGCCGTTGTTTTAGAATATTGTACATTTGTATACGTTTAATCAAATTCTCGTTGATAATCGTTTAATATTTTTGTATCTTTCTGGGATGTTCTAAGTCATCCAAAATGTACATGAGTTCCGAACTTCAGATCTACAGTTGTAACAGTAGCTTTAAGAGCTATATAAGGTTACGATATTTATTCAAACATATTGAATGAACCTTTTGGAATAAACAGTCATTATTTGATAACTTGGTGATGTTCTAGGTCATCAAAACTGTCCTTAAGTTAAGAACTTAAGATCGACAGTAGTAGCTGTATATGTTTGGGCTATACAAAGTGAAGTTACGTATTCAACCATATTCAGTGAATATTTTCAAACATAAAAAAAAACACCATGAGATGAACGGGGATAGTCTAGGGCATCCAAACTATCCTTGAGTTCAGAACATAAGATCAGTTCAGTTGTAACATCAAGTGTTTGGAGTGTGCTCTTGAATAGATGACGAGAAAAGCAAATGTGTGCTAAAAATAAACCCAACAGCGGGAGATAATTTCTCACCCGTGCTAGGCAGTATTAGGAGACGGACAAATCGCTAGAACTAGAAACAAGCAATAGGTAGTCTAAGAGCACGATCGGTTGCATAACCTTTTGTCAGTCAAGGGGATTTCCCCCCTTGCCTATCCTGCATAGGGTAGTATGACAAAGGGTTATGTGCCTGATCGGATACTACCGTTCAAATGCCCTCCGCTCGTTTTCAATCTTGTATCTTTCATTTTCAAAGCCTGCCGTTGCCTTACGGACCTATCAATACACTTTCTCTTCATGTCTTTGTGTTCTAGCAATAAAATTACTGTCCGCTCCTAGCGCTTCGCATGGAGATGATAAATTATTTGCTTCTGAAAACTTCATCAATATGTATTTGATCAAATTATGTGAATATTTCGGAAGGTCAACTGATATAACGAGATATTTTGGGATTTTGAGGTTCATAAAAATTGATCTTGAATTCACAGTAGTAAACTAGCATTTTGGGCTACACAAAGCTACGATAAATATTCAAACACATTCAATGAATATGCTGATACGTCCACACACATCATAGGATAACCTTGCTAGTTTCAGTTCATTCAAACTTTCCTTCAAAATTTAAGGTCTACAATTGTAACAATATCTTTCTGGGCAATACAAAGTTAAGTTAGTTTGTTTGGCATATAATATCCCAAGATTATCTCATAGTGTCAGTTGGTCTTCCAGGGCATTCATTGAATATATTTGAATACATATCATAACATGTTATAGAGGATAAAGCTACTGTTACAACTGTACATTTTAAGTTCTAATCTCCTGGGTTGTTTGGACGACCCAGCACATCTCTAAACCAGATTTCCTACTTTAATCAATCATTTCTATGTTATCCAGTATCAAATCCAACAGAATTCACCAAATTGCTTGTATAAGTTACGCCTTAATATGACAGGTAGAAAGTTCTCAATATTATTTAAAATGTCCTCTGTAAGTGAAGTATTAGCATGCCACACATTGGGCTTACAAACTCTAACGACGATGGTTCGCACCAACCTTTCTAGATCAGCGTACATTAGATGTATGAGTGGTTCTACCCTCTAGAAGAAACCTTATAAAATATCATTGAAATATATTAGTTTGCTTATCAATAGCTTAGCTTGTAAACTTTATCACAAATTTATAGATCAAATTCTACTTAAAAAGTTTTACAACTTTGCCAAAAAAGCCCTTTATTTGATTTACAATTCATTCCCACTTTTCTCGACTATTTGGATACCAAAAGAGTAGTCCGCTTTTGTAAAAACTGAATCTAACAAAATATTTTTGAAACAAAGTGAGTATAAATGAAAAATGATGTATAGATGTTATACTATGAGACCACGTGCGTCGCATTCAAGCTAAATCTAGAGTGCTGTGACAGACCAGCGCTCTGTATTTGACAAGTTCAATTGAGGTAGAGGTGGGACAGCGTTCGCCAAGGCATCTAGTTTTACTTCTCGACTTTTATGTAGTATGGCCGGATCACTTAATTTTGTTGACTATTGTACAATAGGAACAAGTGATTTTTAAAAATCTTTTTTACAATCGACGGTGCGAAAATAGTGACTTTAGTGACTTTTGGATGCAAATAGTGACTTTTTAGTGACTAGACTCAAAATAGTGACCCGCTACCAGCCCTGCAAAAATTAGAGATAAGAACGAAACATAGTGTGGCAGCCCTGGTTGTTCTTTTTGATTCTCGATAGCGAGGTGCACATTGTGATTGCAGGTAACGATAGTCCCAATGTGACCAGCATATCAATTTACGAACATTTTTGGCTAACGTTCGTAAATTGATATGCTGTTGATTCTCGTGTGAGTGTCGTGTGATTAATTTCTCCGAAAGACTAACAATTTCAAAATAAGTAATCCAAAAGAAAGACCACAAACAAAGTATTTTGCCAAGCACTTTGATGGAAAGCAACTCGCCCGATCGCGTGCTGGTAGAGTTGGTCAATGTCCCCACCCGGAAACCCATTATCCTTCCACATCCCTCAACCACCTTAAAATCGTATCTTCCCGTAGATTAGCTGCGCTTTACGAACCCGTTTTCTTCTATCTTGGCAGCCATTTCATTCCGACTCGTGACGGGAAGCCCCTAATGCCCCCGAATGGCAGTAAGCGCGCGATCAAAATCAATGACCTGGAAATCAGTGCGTTTAATGGACATCACTCCCCATCCTCCCACTCATGCCCGGAGCTCTCATTGCCAGGAGCCAGCATCATCAAAGCCGTTGACGACGCACACAAAAAAAGCTAGAATAAAAGAGTGTGCTCAGATATTATTACACCCGGCGAAATTTATTAACTTCATTCGTACAAGACGAAAACAAGATAATAAATTATCGTGGAACTTTGGCGTTTGCTCTCCGACGGATCGTTTGGTGGCTCCCAAGAGGATACGCTTCTTTTTTTTCCCTTGCTCGTTACTGGGGGGTGGAGTTTGTCAGTAGTACCAGAATCGATCTAACCTGTTGTGTACTAACTTTTCGGAAGAAGCTCCACGGCAACAGATTACACCTTTGTGTGTTGTCTTCTCCCGCCACTACCGACCCACCGCCGGCCGGATTTTCCGAACGGAAATAGAATTAGGATAATTTCATTACCATCAAGTTGGTCCACAGCGCCCGAGCGACCGAACTCGCTTCCAACATACAGCTTCTTCTTTTTTTTTGCTCCGCCATGCCAGGATCGAAAAGCATGAAATTGACTTTGCTCACGTACGAGTGCGATTATCGAATTTGTCGTTGGGTGGGCGAAAGTCGGCGCTTTATGTCTGCTTGAGGTGAATCACTTTTAATCGAATACGAAAGAGCAGCCAAACGCAACAATATATCATAAAATTCAAAACGAACCATACAACTTTTTTTCGTGCTGTCAGATAACCCGAAACCCGGTGGGGCCTAACCACTGTTATCTGCTGGAAAAGCCCGATCCCGGATGGTCCGATAAAATTTCACCGCAACTATTTTTATGCGTTCTTATTCATCGGATTCTTCCGACAGGATTTTTACAACCCGACGACTGACAAACCGGTGCTTGTGTTGTTGTACGAGCAGCATAGCAGTTTCCAACATCAAAGAGTTTCTCCATCACATGTGTATGTGTGTGTATCATAGGAGAGCAAAAAATCACAACCAGCCTCCCACCAGGAGTAAGTTTTGATAGCAGTGGTAGTCGTCGTGGTTGATCCAGTTAGTTGGTCCTTACTCCGGTGACGATGGCTAGAGCCAGGCAGGTTTTGAAGTATCTTCTCTTACGGCCGGCCGACCACACGCAACTCACTGACCACCCAGGGGTTTTTCGGTTTTTCGAGTGCGGTTCGTCCTCCAACACGAGCGCAGTCAGTAACTGTATCCTCCCTCAGCCGGGTGAAGCCACTCGAATACAAACAACTAACGGTAAAGTGCGGTGCCGGCCGGCCGCCATTGACCACAGGATCGGGTAGAGTTTCAGTTTGGAGAGGTCGGAATGCTTCGCTGTTCGACGGCCGCATCATATTCTGTTTCGCTGACGACCGGACCGGCCAGTTGGCTCTTGTCACTCAGTCTGGTCTAATTTGCCCGAATGTTTAGTTTCGAGGGACCACTTGATTTCGATTGAAGTGTTGTTTGTGCGATGGGTGGTGGGCGGGTTTTCTACCCTTTGTAAGTGTAGGGGGGGGGCGATGAGGTGGAGAGAATTTTTGTGTGTCGTGATTTGTGACAAAAGTGAGGTTGAGAAAAGGTGGTTTGATAATATAATGCATTCCAAGCACAAAACCATTCATAAACCCTGCCTCATCGCTCGGCTTGCCCGTCATGAGATATATCAAATTTTATGCGAAACACAAGCCAATTTTTGATTTAAAATCCGACCAAATAAATTTTCCTAGTTAAAAAGTTTGTTTGAATTTATCTTAGATTTTCCTAATTTCGCTCAAAATTCTTCGCATATTCGACCGATCGGACCAGTCACCTCTGATTATGGCGTTCTTTAAATTTGCAAGATCATCCACCACAGCCATGGGAAGCTCTAGGCCACCGCTTTCGATGTTCGATGCTTTTCAGTCGCAAAATCAGCATGTGCTCAACTTTGGTCCAGATCCCATGCAATCGTCCTATCAAGGACATATGGGTCTTGGAACAGGTGCAGGTGGTCTTCCACCACTTTTCCGTCTCAATTCAAAGGCTTTCGCGTTTTCAGCAATTCCTACTTCGCAAAATCATCAACCTTCCGCTCCCTGAATCAATTCGGAAATATGTTCCACCTGGTCCCATCGGGAAGTACACAGAAACAAAAGCGTTCCCGAAAATGAAAACGGCCCGTGAACTAGTTCACGTTTTCAGGATTTTTACCTAAAAACATGATTTAGTTCATAATTACGTGAATCAGCTCACGGTGTATTTTAGCTTGTTCTCGAATTCATGACTACAGTACACGGATTCGGGCACGGATTTTTTTCCGTGTACCAAAACCTACAGCACAATGGCGGAGGACCTCAGTTGGCTCTCTAAGGACCTGGACGATGTAACAATCGGTCTCATGGTCAACATGGACCGGCCCCTGGACCTCCGGGTCCAACAGGAAGTAATCGTAACGTCAGCGGTACCAATTGGTTCGCCGATTTGGCTCATTTGCAGTCCCGAGATATGAATATTGGAAACGGTATTGCAATGGCCCTTGAAGCCATCGGTTCAGAATGAGCTAGCTGGAAGTAAAATGACGGTTGCAGCGGTGGAATAGGTGGCTTGGATAATGACCCAAGTGTCCTTGCTGCCAGTACTGGTCACTAGATGGTGGGTAAGATCCTTGCTGCCATAGGCGGCGGTGAATGCGGCGCCAGAGGTGGATCGCAACAGTGGATGGATTCTCCGCAGAGATACTTTATGGATGACCGGCACCTAGCGGGTTATTTCCAGCCTGTGCAGATGGAAGTGGTCCGAACCAGCCCAACATGAATTTTATACAATCGCTCCAGTGTCAGTTCATGCCGGGTGATTGACATGTTGCTGCAGCAATGGGAACATGAGAAGCATGGTTGGCCTGCCAAGTGGAGTGGACGCTAGGAATTGAAAAAATATAAAAAAACGTCAAAATGATCCGCTTTAATAATTTTTTGGAAGTTATGGAAAATAGCTCAAACAAAATAGACTACAGGCTACATTCCAGTGTGTGAAATATCCTGATTCCATCGGTGCATCCAAAAATTTAATGGTTAGTTTCCCAGTGAGTTGCCACAACCTACCACTGCCAAGCCGTTGAAACAACATAGTTTTAATGAAGGTCGTAAAACTAACTTCTTCTCGTGGAAAAACTTGAAAGACCTCTCGTTCATCTCCTTCAAAGTCATCGTTAACATGGTTCTATCCAAGGTCGTTGGTGATCCCTCGAACTGGCTAGAAGGTGTTACTGTTCGTGCGTTCGAGCCAAAAAAACGGGTCTGCTGCATCTCGCTCGGAGCAGCCGTGATGTCAACCAAGAAGGTTCAACCAGCATGCCACCGATCATCAACTCCATTCAACATTGTGGTTATCCCGGGACGCAATCTAATATGGGCCCTATGGACAGCCCTTATCCTTTCGTCGCAGTTGTGCCATCCGTCATCACTTCCAGTCCCAGTCTGTGTTCTAACTCGAAGGCAGGGCTGGCCAGCCTGTATTGTCAGGCAGGTACAATTTTGATTCGAACCGGCGCTAACCACATAGTTCGATCAGCAACTCTTCTGAAAACAATGTTCGGAATCATCAGGTGTCAACGCAGTTACAGTCCTGTGGCTACGAACGGAGGCTTTCAGTCAGATTCACTCTCAAATGTTGCATCCATTTTCAGGCACCCACGTTTGCCTGCATCTGAAATCCTGCTGTACTTTTAAGAATGTTGGTGGTATCAATAGTTCCCTCGCCGAGTATCAGCTTGCATGCAGCGATTAATGCTACTGATATGTATGCCTTCACAGAAACCTGATTAACAACAACACCCTGTCGAAGCAACTGTTCGTCGATCGACTCTGAACAGTAACACGAACTCCTGGGGAGGGATTTTGTTGGCCATTTCCTCCAGCTTTAAATCTCGACAGTTGAGCATCTGGGGTCGCAATTTGCACTTAGTCCTCCCGATCGCGTTAACGACAGTAGCCTCAACCGACTAACACATGATTTCTTTGGTTTGGATCATCTCTCAAATGGGAGCTAATGGGAGCATCGTCATCTAGGGCGATTTCAATCTCAGCACCATATCGCGGATAAGCGATACAAACGGGTTTTGCTTTTCTGATAATTTCCGTTCGTCATTCAGACCAGCATTGCTGACCTTGCTAGACGCGTACTTCACTGCAAGACTCCGACAAGTGAATGGCATTTTAAATGCAAACAACCGTTTGCTTGATCTTTGCTTTATCCGTGAAGAATTGGGACGGAACTGTTCCATTCTCCAGGTGCCTGAACCGGTCATTAAAAACTGCAGGCAAATATTCAAAGACTACGCCCAAAACGTCTACTATGACTTCAACGATGCTGACTTCGACGGAATGAGACGCTTGGTAACGGAGATGTAAACTTCGCTGCTAAAACTATATGTGGCGGTTTGCTTTACGCTATCGATCAGTTCGTGCCGAAAAAATAAACCGTACACCTGCGAAACCTGCTGGGTCAAACTGAAAAGGGCAACGACTGAAAAGGGTTGCAGATTCTATGCTCGCCAATAACAACACCTAAAGTCTCAACGCCTGCTTGTATAATGCCCATCAGGATCAGCTGCAGGATCGTCCCAAAGCGAATCCTAAGAATTACTGGCGTCAGGTAAACGAGCAACGGAAAGAAACGGGATTGCCTTCTTATATGACAGATTGCGTTCTAGATGAGGGATTCCATCCAGAATGTGCCGGAAATCCCAAAAATCATACCCGATCATCATTGATTTGGATGAAACTTGGCACATGAGTTCGGTACGTTGGAAAAAAAATTCCACTGGTGTTAAGATAATTTGGGTTCAAGAGTAACTTTTGAGATGGGCGTATGTGTTTTTTCCAACATTTTACTTGAAAAATCGTAGTTCAAAACCATTACATTTAGAGAAAAACTTTATATAAGGGAATTGTAGGGAACTAAAAAGCCTTTCTTAAAAAATATACACAGAAAAAAATTTTTTTTTCATCAAGAAAAATCAAAAATAATTACTAAAAATAAAATATCTAAAAAACATATTTTTAATATTTTTTAATTTGTTGTATGGAAATTTGAGGAAAAAGACACGTTTTAAAAAAACTCTAGGATGGACGCTCTTATAATAAAAAAGTTTTTCAAATAGCGAACTTGGTGTATATTTCAAATTTTGGTTATTCATTCTTATAAATAAATTTTGATGTTACAATATGGTTTTGGAGATCATTACAAACAATAATGATTATAATGATAAACCACGTAAACGCAACCGTTTTCAAGATATTTCTGATTTTCTTTCAATAAAATTTCAAAACCTCAAAAAATACGCCCTTTTCATAAATTACTCGTGATATTAAAACAACAATAGCTAACGATTGTTTCTCTTGTGTTTTTAGCCTTTTTAAAACACATGTATGTGCCTCTTACTTACTCTTAACAGCTCGTCGATTGAAAAAGCTTCACTTAAAGTTATAAGACAAAAATAATGAATTATGGTTGGATTTATATTTATATATACCATTTATTAGTCTCGGTCATTGATAATATTACATAAACATTATATAAACTATTGATTGCTTTTATATATATTATGAATCCTGCCTTCTTCGTCATTCGAAAACAGTTTTACAAAAACTTCGTTTTCTGAAATTGGAACGAATGAGTGGTACTTTTGTGTACCTGCAATCGTTTTAGTCTGTCGGTAAATTTCATTCCATTCTGCTACCCCCTGTTCATACTCTTCATGTGATACATAACAAAACGACATTTTTGTTAAACAATCATCACTTTTTTGGTTCGCCCATTCGAATAACTCTAATGCACTTTTTATAGGGTGTTCATGTTGTACAGCAAGGCTTGCATATCTTGCCATTCGTTTTAATGTACCACCAATTGCATCGCAAGGTCCCTTACCGTGGGATGTTGCGAAAAAATGCCATTCAGCATCAATATTGTATTTCTTTTTAAACTTACAAAGGCTTGCAAAAGTTCTTCCTATTTTTATATTGGGATGCTGCCCCGTCAGACATAAACGTAGCTTTCTTTACTTTAATTTTTGTTTGCAAAAAGCTTATTAGTTTTGAAATAAACACCTGCACCGCAATCGTATCATGTTTCAACACTTCTGAGATAACAATGAAACTGATATTTTTAAGTATTCCAGATTCCGTGTAATAAATGACAAAAGGGTGAATAGTGGCTTGCTCATTACTCCAATAACTACTTTGAACAGCATCTTGAAAAACAAATGAATAATTTTCAGAAAAATCACAACTTAAGACAACTTTTATAATCTCTCAAGAAACTACACTGCTGAGATTTGAAAAAATCGTGGGATACTAATTGTTCCAACTTTTCACAAAAATAAGCAATAAATTCATCAATTGGTTTAACAAGTGTCTCTAAACTACATCTATCAGTTGAAATCCATTGCTCAAAAGATATTTCAACTAAACCACGTTTTTCTAATTTGTCTGTTAAACTACTCTCAAAATCTGAAAAGCCTGGACATCGTTCGCATTCACGGAGGTAACATTTTTTAGTTCTAGTTGATGAGCTACATAATATTTCTTCAAAACACAATTTATAATCATTCTCGAATGAATATTTTCTAAGACCATGAAGCATCAAGTTAATGTTCTCATGAATGGTGCAAACACAAATGTTATGAGAACCTGTGCTGCCAAGTAATTTGCAATGCTTTGGTCTTAGTGCTGCAAAAGAGCTAAACCCAACAGTCATTTTGATGCATCTCTTGAAATTTAATGAAAGCTTCTCTTAATGAACAAACTAAAAGGCGCTTTTGAATATGAACCTCTTACCTTCACTCCTCACTGAAACGTAGTCGTTCATACCAGGGGTTGCTCGTGTAATCTCATCACTGTCGTAAAATTGCAAAATTTGGTTTTTTATTTCCGGTTCAGACTCGTGTCTCAGCTTTTCGTTAGGGCGCAAAATTCGCTTCCTCTTCATTCTCTGAGCGGCCCGACCGATACAGCCATAAAACAATTATAAATATATTGATTGCAATATTAAAACAATAGTGCTATTTATCTTGTTCTTTTCAAATGAGTCTTCTTATCATCCTGATATCAAAAGAAAAGAGGACATTAGAGTAATGTGAACGTTATAATATGAAGATCTTGGAAAATTTATCATTTCTGGTGGAAATCTCGATTAACTTAAGAAAAGAGCGAATTTTCTGAGGTTTTTTCATTCTATTGAAATAAAATCCGAAAAATCTCGAAAACGGTTGCGTTCAGGTGATTTATCATTATCATCATTATTGTTTTTAATGATCTCCAAAATCATATTGTATAATTAATTTTCATTTATAATAATGAATAACCAAAATTTGAAATATGCACCAAAGTTCGCTCTTCGGAAAACTTTTTTATTATAAAAGCGTCCATCCTAGAGTTTTTTCAAAACGTGTCTTTTTTCTCAAATTTCCACAAAACAAATTTGAAAAATATTAAAAATATGTTTTTTTTTATATTTGATTTTTAGTATTTATTTTCGATTTTTTCTTTATGAAAAAATTTTTTTTTCAGTGTACATTTTTTTACAAAGCCTTTTTAGTTCTCTACAACTCCCCATATAAAGTTTTTCTCTAAATGTAATGGTTTTTGAACTACGATTTTTCAAGTAAAATGTTGGAAAAAAACATACACCCATCTCAAAAGTTACTCTTGAATCCAAATAATCTTAACACCAGTGGATTTTTTTTTCAACATACCGAAGACGTGTGCCAAGTTTCATCAAAATCGAAGATAGTTGAGTTTGGTGACCGACCGATTTGGCGTGGAATTTATCCATTTCCAACAAAAAATTCTTGCCGAACAAGATATTGCAGCTGCCATTAGTAACGTGCCTCATTTGTCTCTATTTGAAACTTCATTTTCCGTCGACAGTGTCACAGTGGTTCCAGCCGGAAAGCATATTAAATCGTCTACTGGAACTGGTCCTGATGGCCCTCACTGATCCTGAAAAGCTGCCAAAATACTCTTGCGACGGAATTGGCCAAAATTTTCAATTTGTCATTGTCTTAAGGCGTGTTGGAAGGAATATTTTGTTTTTTTCACAAAAAAGGATGCAAATGAACTGTCGCTAATAACCGCAGAATTACTGCGCTGAGTACCACCTCTAAACTCTAGACTAATCTAACTGCCTTTACTTCATTTATTATTCGTGAAATTGAACTTGGCAATCAAGTAGACGCCATCGCAAGTAACAATTTTAGTTTTATTCCAGCCGTATAGCTCCAGCTTGCGGCTTTGTTGATAAAATCAGATTCAAAACTATTTTTTTCACCAACAACTCCTCTATGCATCTCTAAATCCAAATTGTGTACAAAATGGTCCACTCTTTAGACGGCTGTGAAAACAATGTTAGCAGTCGCTCGTTCACTAGCGCCAAGTAGTTCACTTAGTCAAAGTGCCCTCTGATGTGGCGAAGTTGCGGTATCTGCTAGTATGTCAAAATATCATGCCGACATTCTCCACACGGTACCTGATATTGACACGATGTATTGACGTGCAATGCGATACCACATATTGGCAACACACCTGACAGATTTGATAGCTGCCAGTTGCCTATTTTTTATTTGGCGATTCCTTTTAAATTGACGGTTATAGAATTTTACACACGGTGAGATTCAAGCTTGAATGGTTGTGATAAAATCTTTGATAGGAGTAAAAGGAATTTTAGAAGACAAGGTTTCAAGATCGTTGTAAAGAAGTTGTCCAAGTTCTCATAAACCTGACTAAAATATAAAACCTATTGGCACCTCTTGGTACCATAATAACACCAAATTCATTTCTAGTGGCTTTCGTAAAACCTTAAAAAAATTTATAAACCTGGATGGTTTTGGCAATGTGGCTTGGGTGAAGATTCCAGTAATTTGCGCAACAATCAATCAAATTTCAAAAAATCTTCGGGCCGTTTTCCCGTCATTGGAGTTCCCTCCAGCAAGTCTGGGCTCGTTTTTCCCAAACCGATTTTAAATATTCATCTCACTGCGAGATTTTTTTTAAACCAGACCAAAAGGGCAGTTACGCTCTTTCCTTGGATCAATAGTTCAACTAGTTCCGAGATTATGATAGACATATCTTAAAAAAAAAAAAATTCTCAATCATAGTGTTCAGTTTCAGCTAGGTTTTGGACCGAGAGGGGCTTACATGACCAGAGAACCAATTGTTCATAAGGTTTGCTTTCAAATCACTTTCGTTCTCTTCTAGCTGCTTATAGATTGTTCCGGAAAGTATAAGCACAGTTTTAAAATAACAAAAAAAGTCATGTTTTTTTTAGTTTTAATAATTTTATTTGGCAAATCATATTTGTATTTGTGTTTTATATGATATTTTACTCTCGTTTAATCAAAATATTTAATCATAGCCAAGACTCCTAACTTTTCCTCGAACATGACCCATTAGCTTCTGCACAGTGGTACTTCCCACCATTTTGACCACTTTGGGCCAATCTTTTTTAAATTTTTGGATGTTGTCCGCTGGTTTTATGAATTTTCTTGGCTTTGCTTTGGTAAAAGCCCAAAAGTCTCGATTGGCCGTGCCTCCGGGCAGTTCGGCGGATTCATGTCGCTCGGCACGGCACGTACATTTTGACTTTTGTACCATTCTAAGTGTCCTTGCGTAATGATATGAGTCCTTCATGCTGCCTGTTCATCAGCAATAATCGCTTCTGGAGACATTTCTTAAGGTATTTCTGAGTGTTCATCGTCTCCGTTGTGATGTACGGACTAGATGTTTTACCACACTCGCATATTGCCTGCCAAACCATAACCTTCTTACCGAATTTTTCGGTAAAAATTGCCGTCTCCGTTTCGGGGATGTCTTTGTCTTCGCTTACAGTATAGAATTGTGGTCCGGGAAGCGTTTTGTAATCTAGTTTCACATACGTTTCATCGTCCATTATTATACACCCAGAATTTCTACACAATAACGAATCGTAGAGTTTGCGGGCCCGTGGTTTCAAGGAAGCGGCCTGTTTTGGGTTCCTTTTGGGTTTTTTCTGCTTTCGGTATGTTTTTAGCCCAAGTCTTTCTTTGGCACGCATAACGTAACTCGACGAGGTCCTAGTTTTTCGCAACATCCCGAACGGAAGTCGCTGGTTTTCGCTTGTAGGCCCCGACTAACAGGACCGAATTTTCGACCACTCTTCAGCGCATCTTCAAGCGAACACTGTTCTCTATATTTTCGAATCGCAGATCATACCGCTCCAACGCTTACACCTCTTCCTTGGACAATTTTCTCAAGTAGAATCCGCTCACAGTGCAACACTTGTGTGTAACTACAAAACTGAGCACTTTTTTGATGGTATGTCATCCAGAAATGTGCAAACAAAAAGACGCTAGCCAAAACATGTTGATATATTTCATTATATTCAAAGTGACCTTTAAAATAAGGTGTGCTATAAGCTATAGTGCCTTCTGGAACAGTCGTTATTCCCTCGGCTGGAAGTTTTCTTCAACAAAAGAAAATCCGATCTCCGGTGTGGGAAATAAAAACTAGTTTTTTCCAACAATTGAAATTTATTGTTGTTTATTATCGCACTCAACAACGGTTGTTAAATTAGAGAATTATTTTTTCTTCCATGGATTCCATGGTTTACTTGACTGTCTCAACACATGGTATGTCGCATGTAGTCTGCTATCATTGTTATTGTTGAAAACAGCATGTTTCGATGAAAACGCATGCTTGTACAGTATGTAAAAAAGTTTATCCACCCCTTCACTTGGCACATTTGCTTCAAATAATCACCAAAACATTGAAAAACGAGTTTTAATATTAAGTTTATTTCTCAAGGGATAAAAAGAAAGTCAAATAACGATAACAGCGGAAATCAAAACGATAACTGGGATAACAGAACTTGTTACTTATATGATATCAGTTTGTTATTTTCCTTTGCTAGGTGGTGTCTGCTGCAAAGTTTATAGAAATAGTGAGTTTTTACAATTTTGTAGCATATTTCATAAACCTAGAACGCCACACAAAAATAAAAGAAATCATGTCCCGATGAACGCAGTTTATGGACGACCCCTTATTCAATTGACCTTTAATTTCATCAAAAAATTTCTTTGAAGGCACCAATTTGTTTAAACGTCATCTAAGTGCACGCTTCATTTAATTCCTGAAAATCGCCCTTCAGGACAAATGTGCAATGGTTGCATGCCAAATAGATAGAAAAATGGCTACCGTCTCCTAAACTTAAAACACTGAACGCCAAAAACTTGATCGTTTTTTTTATTGCTCTGTTGTGTTAACAATTCGCGTTGGAAAGAGTATTACTTCAAGGAAGAAATAAGTTTTGAGAAGCGGTGTGAAAGTGGGAATCAGTGCAATGTTTAACAATTTTGATGCAAATCCTATGTGCAAATTTCTGAAGCGCGTAATGTATGATGATGATGTATGATATGTACTTCTACCCATTGTAGCACGGAAACTAAGTCCGATAGAAATGGCCTCTCCTCGCTGTTAGACTTGATCAAGCTTTAATAACCACTGCTTATCCTAATCATCCCATTGCATGAAGGGCCAGGGGTTAGGTGGATCGATAGGCAACATCACCTATACGTTTCACGAGGATATAAAGAATCTCCTTCCAACAACAAGATTGAATAACTGGTCAAAAGAGCAAGCCATCTAACATGAGGATGCCCAATAAGCAGGCAGAAGACGCCACCCTCTATTCACAAACTGTTAGCAATGGGGAGTTGGCATTCCACTGTCCCCACCCAGAGTGCTTCAATCAGGTGCCTTGATGGTCCCTCCCATTTTCCATGAAATATTTATATAATAGTCTACTATATTTATGTAAATGAAAAATACCAAGCAGTCGTATCTATTATATATGATCTTCATTCGGTTGATCCTGAAATGCAAGAAATTTTGTAAATTGTTAATGTGTTCTGTGGATCCACGCTTGTGAAAGTTTTCGTTCGTTTTCAACGCTAGCAGCAATTCACCAAAAACGTAATTTTAGATATTCTGAAAAAGTTAAACTGTGATGATTTACCGGTCGCACCTATAGACACTCTAGTAATAGACCGGACAACGTGCCGCCATGTTGTATCCAAAACGAACATTTCCTCGCATTTCCCATACGATTTGACAGTTGTTTTGGATACATCAACTGTGCCAGACTCACGTTGTCCGGTCTATTGCCTGGTGTGTCTATAGTCGCACCCCTCACTTTGCCATAGAAGAGTCCAAGTTGAAAAAGAAGAAGATCACCGAGGCGGTGATCTAAATTCGACGGCTCCCATGTTAGAAGCATAAGACGACCGTTTGGAAATGCTTCCAACAAATTCAACAATGAAATCTTTAATTAAAAGCGGTTCTTTGTATGATGTAAGAAAAATCCTAAACTGCAAAATAGGGGCATTATTTTGCTTTATTTTTTATGTTGCTGAAAATATCTTTATTGGAGTAGTTTGGATTTTCTTACATCATACAACAAACCACTTTTAATTAGAATTTCCATTTGAATATTTTTGTAGCTACTTTAAAGTGAGTCGTCCTTATACTTTTTACATGGGAGCTGTCGAGATTTATCACCACTCGGTGTCATTCGTCTTTTTTCAGCCTGAATTCTTCCGTTGTCAAAATGTCAGCATTGCCCAGACTACGCCAACCATCGTCTCCATGTTTCAGCTGGCAGTCTTTTGTGATCATATGACTCGAGTAGGCGTGACGTAGGAACTTGTCAGGACCAGAAGTCGGTCGCACCCTCCTTCGAAGCTGTCAACTCACCATTTGAAACCCGATTTCGGAAGCGCGTAATGATCGATTAATCGTTATTTTTATTTCACTAAATAATTTTTAAGATGCGAATCATAGAATTTCTTAACACACACAATACACATACTTATTTACTTGCATATGCCGATCCAACGTCTCATTAGAACAGCACCTATGCCTGCGAAGTTTTGTCTTAAGAAACAAATGAAAAATAATCGAAGATGTTGAACATAATAATCGAGTCTACGTCAACCGAGCCGGTCGTGTGTTGTACCCAACCTCACTGATTTTTCCGACACTATTTTCCAACTAACATTGTCCGAAATGCGCAACAAAATAGTACCCTCACCACCCGCCACGTCACCACCATACTTAACTACCACAAAAACTTGTCACTCTCTTTTGTCCGACTTTCAACAATGGGAGATATTAATTATAACCTTCAAGCATTTATTTAAAACCAAGCAATTAAACTTAATGAAGCTTTCTTGGTCAGTTCTGCTGCAGAAGAGGCGTCCATTCTGTGCTCCTTTTTTCCGTTGGCCAATTTCCAGTTTGTTATTCTTCATCCCTCTGCAAGAATAAAAAAAAACGGAACTTCCCGAACAATGCCCAGAATGACTTAAAAGAATATTAACTATGTCCCGGAACCGTGGTGGCACACCCGGGCCAACACAGAAGGGAGAAAAAAAACGAAACTCTCACAAATTTTGTGACTTTCCACCTTCCATGAGCTTTTCCATACTCGCTTCGTTTCAATTAAATTCATTCATTCATTAAACTTTTCCGCACTCGCGCTGCATTGCACTTTTCGTTTTCCCATTTCCCCTGGATCCTTTCCCAGCCCGAGCCCCACCGCACAGGGAACACACCTCAATTAAGGTGTACATTTTTCAATTCCAACTGAACCGGAAAGTCTTCTCGCCCAGCGCAGGAACCGACAGCCGCCGGAGCAGTCAGCCAGTAGGGAAAGAAACCAGACAAATGTCCCCAAACTCATCACGTTTTCCTCCGACTGACAAAGGCGGGCTGGGCTGGGCTGGTTCGGTGGCCCGCCCAGGGGGTTCCTTTCTTTTTCCACCAGTCACTCAGTCAGTCATGGACTCGCAAGGGACGGCTGAATGTCTTCCCCCTTCACATGCACACTCTCTCACACACACTCATACACTCACACTCTGACTACATTTGACATTTATTGAAATTGAGGTTTTTGCGGTTTCCCTGATCATCTGGAGACTATCGAGATGGTCGGTCGGTCGGTCGATCGTCGTTCGGTTTCTTAAATTTTGAAAGAACATGTGAAGTGGGGCAGGGTGAAATGTAAATGAGGGAAGAAATGTACACCCGCAATCACAGGTTGAACGATGAGATGGCTATGTGTGACTAATGACAGGGTGGAAGTAAGCAAGATCTTTTTAACTGGATGGAAAATCGTTTTACTCGGTTCGATTGAAAATTGAAACTGGAATTGTGCGGTTTCGGATATTGGCTCAGATGGTCACTAGATAGCCGAATTTCTGTCGGCAAGTAATCCTCTGATGGGGAGAATTCCGAGCACTCCAACGGCAGGATAATGAAATGTAGCAAATTTGAATACATAATTAAATCCATTTCTGGAGAAAGAGCCGGCTTCATGTGTGTGGTCGTCACCTGCTTCTACAGCAGCAGCAGCAGCAGCAGCAGCAGGGGGAAATCTGGAACCGGATATATTGACAATGTTGTCAATGCCAGATTCGTTCTAGGAAAACCGCAAATTTCTCTCTCCATCTGAACCCGGCTGAATTGGTTTCAGAGACAAAGGAGGAGAATTACAACAATCAATCATTAGGTTGTCGTCGTATTTCTGAGTCCGACTGTCGATGCGTGTTCCATCAATGACATACGGGCGGTTTGCGGCTAGTTTGGTGGTTCGAGCCGCTGACAACCAGGTGCACACATGGTGCGGTGGTCACAGTTTGAGTTACGTTTGACGATGATAAATGAAGTCCGTGGGAGGATTTTTGTTTTGTTTTGTCCCAAGCAAAGGGCGAAACCGCATTCGACTTGAAGTGAGGTTTAATATGATTTTCCGGTTGGGAATTCGATCACGTTCAGCTGTACGATAACCACAACAATTAGAAGAACTGATGCCCCGTTGCGAAGGACAGCTTTAATTAATCGATTTTTCAGTGTTTGAGTTGGGGTTCCAACCAACGGAAATTGAGTTCCTTTGGCCTATTTCCACTAATGTGGACATGCATTTTTTTCTAAAGTCAGCTGAAAACGATTTTATTATAGCGGTACTCACCAAGCCTCGCGACTGAATCTGCTGGCTGCTGGCAATTTTCTTCTACTTCCTGATTCTGTTGATCTAAAACAAAATAGAGATGTAATTTAATCAAACCAAAGCAAAAGTACGGCCTGATTTTTTTGTTTTGAATAATAGACCCTACATTCGCTCTTCTTCCACCCTCCAAGAACAATTCCATTAGCTACGCAAAACGCCAAGCAAACCCACACACACACTCACACAGCACACCGGCGAGCTGAGTGACAGCTGTAACCCGATACGAAACAATCGTCCCAAGTGAAGTGATAGAGCTCCAAACTACCCAGCAAACGCACACACACACCCACGCACACACATGAACACATCCGCAACCAACATACATCGCATCCGCAGCTCAGTTCACTTCCGGATCCGCCTGGACGTCAATCGCTTTTCGCATTTTGCAGCACTTTATTTTCCAGCACTTTCTGCCACTGCCGGCTGATCGTCTGGCCACTGACGGCACTGATTGCGTCGGTGTGTGCGTGCGTGCAAGGCAAGCCGACTGCGATCAACAACGCAGCTCTGACAGGCACTTACTGTCAGCTTAGTGTCACCTACCACCTTCGCCTACTAACCTAAAACGAGGGAGCAAAAAAAAAAAAAAAAAACTGCCGTGCAGTAAGTGGTTCTTTCCGTTCCCCCCTTTCCCCAGACAGGCAACGGGATATCTGTGTCGCGTGACAGCTCTGTTTACGTAAACTGTCACAACAGCGGACCGGTTGATCAACCAACAATGTGCGTTCGGGGTTTTTTTTGCTTCCTTCTTCTGTGTGTCCACAAAGACACGGAGGAGAGTCGAGGGCTGAAAAAGTGGAGACGATAAAAATTCAAGCATCTTTTATCTTCCACCCCGTGGCAGTGAAGGTTTATGCGTCACGCAGGTTGCGTCGTTTCAACGTGAAGAGAAGCGGGAATACGCATTTTGAATAGGGTTACCAAATGTTTGCCGCTGGCTGGAACGTTGGGTAATGTTTGTAGGACGAGGTGGGTAGCTATAGACGAATCCAAGTTGAAACAAAGAATAAGACACCGAGTGGTGATCAATCTGACAGCTTCCATGATAAAGTTTAATACCCCGTTCGCACAACAAACTATATTACATGATATCTCAGTACTTATTCAAACAGACGTAT